>OMNZ01037314.1:13142-24531 GCA_900303255.1 Lesueurigobius sanzi | reverse complement strand
ACATGAAATCTACTGTGGAGGACGAGAAGCTGGCCGGCAAGATCAGTGACGAGGACAAACAGAAGATTCTGGACAAGTGCAACGAGGTCATCAGCTGGCTGGACAAGAACCAGGTGAGGATCACTTTTGGTGCCTTTCAGTGTTTGTTTCGTGTACTAAAATATTCTAGTAAATTTAAAAGTACTGAATAGTTAATACTTAATGAGGCTATAACTTAAATCTCCAGATATTGTTGTCAAAAAATGAAAGAAGAGACAAAAAAAATCGTGAATTTCAGTGACACGGTACGAAAGGGCCTCATCCTTTAAATTCACTGCCGAAGGAACAGGACGCTCCATGACGGAGAATATCACTCAAATTAAACTAAAACTAAAAAGAATGGGTTGCGTTCACGTCTCAGAATTCCATTTCAGTTGGAGAAACTATTTTTGAAAGAAATAGAAAAATGTTGTACTTGATCAGTATTTGATCAAGTGATTAGATTCACAAACCTGCCATATTGTTCTTATGGCACATCACACATCTGCTTTTGAACATCTCCCTCATCAGCCCTGGCTCATTCATGTGCTGAACTTTGACAGTTTTTCTTTCTTGTGGATAGTGCCAGGAATTAGAGAAATTGGCAATAAAGTAAGACTAGCCGTCTGCATTTTGACAGATACCATAGTTGCCACTGGAACACAACCTATTGTCTGACTAAATCGTCAGTAAAACCAAATTACATTTTTGCCAAAAGCCTGAAAACTAAATTAAAACATGTCAAAATGAACCTTGCTACACTACACACTTCTGACCTCAACTGTTTTCCACAATAGACTGCAGAGAAGGATGAATATGAGCATCAGCAGAAGGAGCTGGAGAAGGTGTGTAACCCCATCATCACACAGCTGTACCAGAGCGCTGGGGGGATGCCCGGGGGCATGCCAGGGGGTATGCCAGGAGGCTTCCCGGGTGCAGGAGGTGCTCCCTCAGGCGGAGGTAACGCTGGACCCACCATTGAGGAAGTGGATTAAAGCATTAGGTCCTCTACTGGCTCTCCTCGCTCTTCCAAAATTAGTATGAGCATTCCCAAAGAATACTTCTACAAACGTATTTACTAATGATTATTGCTGTTGGAACAAAATATATTAAAATCTGAGCACTTTGTTTAAACTCTATGATGTTAAATCTGGGACTGTTTTTCTAATTTGTGCTGCTTTCTGTAACTTCAGATTGAAATGTTATTATAAAACATTTAAATTCCCATCTGGCATGTTTCTGTGGACCATATGGTTTATTTACTTTGTTTAAATGTATGTTGAATGTAGTATGTGTGAAATAAAGAGGTAATATCCATTTATATCTGAATTTATCAGTTAATTTATCTAGTAAATATTGTTGCCAAAGTTCTCTCTGCTGTCAGTAGTTAGACTGAATTGTATACATACAATACTTGGTTACTAATATAACATTACATCTAAAGCGTGTCATACCTGTGTAACTATCATCATACGGGTTAGAGGTGTACATTTGTTTAAAAACTACAACATGCTGCACCACTGGTCCTTTCTACTGTGTGTGGTGTGTGTGTCCTTTGTGCTGCCAGTGCAGAGTACCCGGATGCGGATGCAAAACATAAATAGATGACGCTACAGTTTACTGGTCCCGCATCAGAAAATTTATTGAAACCACGTCACACAAAACACAACATCATGTAACAGCATCACAAAATAATAACGTTTCCGCCACATTTTGGTCCATAATTAGTTATATGCGGAGACGGCCTCCATTTTGAGGGAGTGAGCTGCCTATGAAGTCCAAATAAGAAACGGGAACAATGAACACTGTTCCAAATTCTTTTCTCCATGAAAGAATGAAGAAAGCCGCGCAGTGTGGTCACTTGCTCTTGGCTGGTTTCTCGGTCTTCTTGGGCAGGAGAACAGCCTGGATGTTTGGCAGTACGCCTCCCTGGGCGATGGTCACACCCCCGAGCAGTTTGTTGAGCTCCTCGTCGTTACGCACGGCCAGCTGCAGATGACGGGGTATGATCCTGGTCTTCTTGTTGTCTCTGGCTGCGTTTCCTGCCAACTCCAAGATCTCAGCGGTAAGGTACTCCAGCACCGCGGCCAAATAGACCGGAGCTCCAGCGCCCACACGCTCCGCATAATTGCCTTTGCGCAGCAGCCTGTGCACTCGGCCCACGGGGAACTGCAGTCCCGCTCTGGACGAACGAGACTTGGCTTTTGCTCTTGCTTTGCCTCCGGTTTTTCCTCTGCCAGACATCACTGTTTCAATACGAGAAAAATCAATAGAAAAGTCGATGTTCTACACGCTCAAATGTGAGATTTACGTAATGACATCCAAGGGAAAATATAGGGCTCACGACCTGCTGTGATTGGTGCGTCGAGCGTAAAAGAGAGGCACCAATGGCGTTGCGCGTCTGTGCGCCACGGCGGTCCTCTGGAAACCAGTCCTCCAATGGCACACAAGGGACAGCACATCGAGATTTGCACTGCCAGGTTATATAAACAGGTCTGTCAGCAAATTGAATTCACACTTTCAGTGAGTAAGTGATCAATGGAAAGCCCAAGGAAAACAGGATCCAAGTTGTTCAAGTGCGATTTAGGCCATTTCCATTTTTTTTTTTTAATTAATTAATTCATTTATTTATTCATTTTGCACTGCCTCATGCTTGCTAGTTCATGTATGTTTGACGTATCATTTTAACATTACATGGATTTTTGTTGCATCCGACCTCCGGTTTCCTCAACTCATTACACCAGTCCCTAAAGTCTTATTTACAAATTAAGCACTGCCTGAGCCTACGACATGAAAGAGTGCCATCTAGTGGGCAGAATGTGAACAATGGGTGACGTTGTAAACCATACATTTAATTGTCAAGGGTTAGGTTATAGGATGTTCATGTGGTGATGCTGTAGCCTGGCAAGCCACACAATAGCATAAATTGTATACCCGCCAGGCAAAAAATATTTTTAGCCACTAGGGTGTGTCTAGTTTACTAGGCGAGTGATGCTGTACTCCTCATCACAATCCTCTTTAGGCTATATGTTTACAGCTTGAACTCATCAAAAACATGAAGAACCAAAACTGTCAGTTCAACATGACCATGCAAGTAGTATTTTCTCCAAGTACTTTTTTACTCTTACTAGAGTAATAATTTGGGCCACTTCTTTTTACTTCCACTTGAGTACAATGGCTGCAGGCTAAAGTAAAATGATCTATAAAAAGCCAGTTTTCTCAACATCAAATGTGACTAGACTTTTAAAATACACGGTAGAGCAGGGGTAGGTACTTGCTTGTCAAAGGACCAGGTGTAACCCAATCCTTATCCAAAGTAAAGCACTACTTTCTACAAATGCCAGTGTTATTTGTAAAGGAACTGAGGCATTAGCTTGTACTCTTGAAATAAGAAAAGTAAAATCTTAAACTGAGATGAAAAATGGACAGAAAATGATACCTCTTGATTTGAATTCAAAATAGCCTAAATCTACTCATAATCCTTTCATTTGAAGCATTTCTAAGTCTGAGCCAATTATTTTTTTCCAGTCTAAAGAATGCTCCTCAAAATTATTATGGGGGGTCAAAAGTGCCATGACAGAGGGCCAGATTTTGTCCCCGGGCCTGACGTTGCCCACCCCTGCGGAAGAGATTCAGACCGTATAGCTGCCTGTAACACTTCCAGATTTCCACCAAAGCCTCGGACACACGTGTGAAGCTGCCAGAGTTCACTGGATCTTTAGGTCGGACTCTTTATGCACCAAAATGCCCACACTCTTGGATTTAATGTGAATAGTGTGAACAACATCACACATATTGTTATTGTCTGGAGAAAAGACACTAAAAACAAACTGTTGCGTGTCGCAGGATCTGATATCACCAAGTAATTAAGAGTCCATTGGAAAAATCTGCTCCTGGACTACATCACAATGGAATACACAGCACCCCTCTATGGTTACTCACATGAATCTGAACCCTCGCATCCAACTCTCTCTGACCTCGTTGCTCTGATCTTCTGATCTCTTACGGCAACGTATTGCATTCAATTGAATAAATAAAGTTTCTGTTTTTATGAGAAAAGTTTCTGTTTTTATGAGAGTAGTTTCTGTTTTTATGAGAAAAGTGTTTTTATGAGAAAAGTTTCTGTTTTTATGAGAAAAGTTCCTGTTTTAACGAGAAGTTTCTGTTTTTATGAGAAAAGTTCCTGTTTTTATGAGAATAGTTTCTGTTTTTATGAGAATAGTTTCTGTTTTAATAAGAAAAGTTTCTGTTTTAATGAGAAAAGTTCCTGTTTTAACGTGAATAGTTTCTGTTTTTATGTGTAAAATAATCCTGCGTTTACGTCTGCCATGTGATGCAGATGGACTTGCTCACTGATGCAGCTGGCTACAGACGACAAAATGTGCAAATTGTCCCGTCGCTGCACGTCGCTGTGTACTGTATCTGTGTTGTTAATTATTAATTTTACACATAAAAACAGAAACTTTTCTCGGAAAAACAGGATTATTTTACTCATAAAAACAGGAACTTTTCTGGTAAAAACAGGAACTTTATTTATTCGAATGAATGCAATATCACTGTAGATTAGGGGAAATAAACAAAAGACACACATATACTGTACAGTAGGTGGGCAGGACAGGCCAAAGGTGCACCCAGAGATGTCCTGCTTATTTTAATGCATCACTATGTCAATTGTCACAAAAAGAACAAAGACAAATAATTATAATAGCAATAAAATAGGGGCAGAGGACAGGCTAAATGAGAAAATAATCAATTTGTTGTCCAAAAGATAGTAGTGTCCATTTATATTTGATCTGTTAATACTGTCTTTATATATATTAAAATGTATTATTACTATGATTTGTTATTTTTCCTGTGATCTGTATTTTGTATTCTTTTTTTCTATTTTATTTCTGCACATCATCCACCCACACCCACTTCAGTGTGTCCTTTCCTGTCAATTGTGCTTGTCTTTGTGGTTCGTTGTGCATACTGTTGTTTGTCTGTAAATGTTTCACACTATCCACAAAAAAGTATAAAAACAAAAAAAAGAGTCCAGGGCCAATGCCAAAGTTGTTTGCCCAGGACCAATGTGACAGCCAGCCAATCAGGGGTCAGTCGTGCTAGATAGTCGGCTAGGGAGGGACGGTCTGCTTTGAAAACTTAAGTTTAGGCACAGGGGAATCTTTTAGGGTTAGGGCTAGGTTTAGGTGTATTTTCAGACCGTTTCCTGTTCCTAAACTTAATTTTTGTCATGACATCTCAAGTGTTCACCCCTGATTGGCTGCTGTAACACTGGTCCTGGGCAAACAAATCTGACAATGGCCCTGGACTCTTAATTAGTTGGTGATATCAGATCGTGCATGAAGTGGCTGTCAGTATACAACCACAGACAATGTGTTATTAGATGTGCCATTTTTTCATTCATATATAATTATTTTTGTATTATTTATGTATTTACTGCATGTGTTTTTTCTTGTTCTATGACCCCAGTTCCGCATTAATAAGACGAAAATACAAGTTATCCTAAAAAAAAACTTGTGATGTTATATGAAAAACTCACACAGGGGGAACCATGGGTAATATTAAACAAGTAAACTATCCCTGTGGTGCCCTGTAGATTCTGTTACAGAATACGATAACAAGGAAGGTTTATCGTGCCCGTAGGTGAGGAACAACCACAAAGGAGGCTGTTTTATGTCAACAATGTTTATCTTTTGACCAACTTCTAATAAAAGTCATCCTTCATTTCATAAGCAATGTAAAGAAAATTACTGACCAGGAAAGTCCTAGTCACATTGAGTTAAGTTCAATCCAGTCAAACTAAATTAAAAGTAGTTATCGAGACTGAAACTTGGACTAAAATCCCCAGATGTTTTCGCCAACTGATACAAGCAGTTTGAAGAGCCTCATATCATGTAAATTCGGTGCCAAAGGAACAGGTCTATGCTGTGTTCATGTGGGAGAAGCTCCATGAAGCAGAGAATATCATTACATATATTTGATTACAGTCACAGAAATGGAAAGTTGACTAAATCCATTTAAAATGTACATTTTTCAGACTAAAATTAGATGAAAACTAAGTTACATTTTTGCCAAAAGACTTAAATACTAAAATATGTTGTCAAAAAAACCTGGTTGAGTCAATATCACCTAAAACAGTCCAAGCTATTGAACTTAATACCATCATTTAAAGCTTGTTTATCGAAGTGTACGGGTATGTATGTTCAGATCAGGAGAGCCAAGGATTTGAGAAGTCCAAGTCCAGGTTTGAGTCTCAAGTCGAGTCACGAGTCACTGCTAAACAGAAACTCAAACTAGTTTAGTCCCAAGTTCTCCGTTTTATGATCACGTCGAGCCATGAAAACCCCCAAATGACTTGGAAAATGAGTCACAAGTTCCAGTTTGACGCCAGGATCTCTATCATCAAATGAACTGTTAAAATTAAGGGGGTCATTCACCAGGCGTTAGTTCAAGACAAGGTAGCACGTGGATGCTGCAAAAAGCTAATTTCAAGAAATCTAACAATGGGGTGATTCTTTTACACCAAAATTAACCCTCTGGCCCCCTCGGAACCCGCTTGGGTACTTTTGAACAACTTTTTTTTTCCTAATCTAAATATTTCGGTATGTGTTGGAGCTAGTCACATGAATTTGTCTCAGGTGTCATGAATCGGGTCAAATTTTGAAATGCCACGTCCACTTTAACAGCTGCTCAGTTTAAGAGCTCCAAAAAAGTGACTCTAAGCCCACTCAGGACCCGCTTGGGTCCACCTACAAAAAGAGCCATGAAATCCACATACATTAATATTTTTCTCTACTTTCAAAACTTATTTCTTCCTCAGCCTCTGCCCTACCCATACATGTGACAACTTTAATAGAAATATTATATTTTTTCTATTTTGGGTTCGTGTTGGAGGGTGTGTCTCCAAAGTCCACATTTTACTGCTCATTCTCCTGTCACCAGGAATGACATGTCTCTGTCATTCAAACTGTCTCCATAAAGATCCAGATACCCCACATTCAAACACACACCTGAACACATCAGTAGAGCCCTCCATGAAGCACACTGGTCAGTAAGAGCAGAGTGGGAGTCAGTCACTGACCTCTAGAACAAGATCTACCAAAACAACAAAATGGTCTCCAACTCCAAACTGGACTTCACTCACTCTCCCTCCTCCCATTTTTCAGCCTCGCACAAAACACTTTGTCAAGGCCATAATCAGAAAACCTATACGTTATACGTGGACCATCCACCCTCCAGGAGATACTCCATAACATTTAGGCCATGATCCAGGGGCTGAGGCTGTGGAGATGGACCTACAGATGATAGGATAGTTCTTTATTGATCTCACAATGAAGAAATGTACTTGTCACAAC
This sequence comes from Lesueurigobius sanzi, assembly GCA_900303255.1. Taxonomy (NCBI): domain Eukaryota; kingdom Metazoa; phylum Chordata; class Actinopteri; order Gobiiformes; family Gobiidae; genus Lesueurigobius; species Lesueurigobius sanzi. Next base: position 17,155 of record OMNZ01037314.1, on the reverse strand, counting down.
AGCTCTTAGGACAGGTTCACACAGGGGTGTGCACAAAGTCAGGAAAAGTGCCATCAAGAAGAAGAATAACAGGTAATAGTAATAATAGTAATAGTAATGTCTCTTAGCATCTCTCTGTAAATAAACTATACAAGCATCTCTTATGCACACTAAATAAGATACAAAATAAACTCTAGGTCATATTGTATGAAATGGAGAATTAAAATATTGTGGATTTGATGGCTCTTTTGGCCTGCAGACACAAATGGTTCCTGATTCACTTTTTGTGCATATAACCCCTCTCATTCTAAACACAATAACACATCAAAGTTTATTTTGTCATAAACTAGTCAATTATAAAAGGCATTAATAAAATCAGGTCAAATATTGCACTAAATTATATAATTTCATAACAACAATTTTGTTATGAAACATCGTTAGCTGATGGTGACTTCTGCCACTGCGAGGGGACTTCTATGGCAAAAATCTACTTAAAATGCAAATAAAATACAAAAAATATGTAAAGTTTGCACATGTATCAAAAGAATAGAAGCTGATGAAGAGATCTGAGTTTTGAAAGTGGAAAAAAATAAATATATATATATGTGGATTCTATGGCACTTTTTTGGGGAGGACCAAGTGGGTCCAGAGTGGGCTTACAGTGACTTTTTTTAAATTAACCTTTCCTATGCAAAACACAATAATGCATACAAAAAAAAATGTAATACATTATTGACATATAGAAGACTTGAACACAATTAACTAAAATATTCCAGTTCAGACTTTTAATTTTGAAAATATGTCATTTTTCTAATTTTTGAGTTTTAATGAGGTGGTTAATGAGGTGGTTTCAATTGTTTACCCTTTAAAAGCAAATATGAAAATTTCTACAAACGTTATACATGTATGTGTAGAGCAGAAGCCGATGAAGAGATCTGAGTTTTGAAAGTAGAAAAAATATTAATCTAAGTGGGTTTTATGAGCCTTTGTGGATGGGGACCCAGGCGGGTCCCCAGTGGGCTTAGCTTTTTTTGAAAGGGAACAGAGGGTTAAAAAACATCAATAACAATCTTCTTTCAAGTAGATCATGATATTCTGCCTAATTTTCAGTGAGAAGAAATATTTTTCTTTAAGTTAAACCTCTCCCCCAGATTTCTTAGTCGCTCAAATCAAGAGTAAATGAACTTACTGTATTTCAAGACATTTTTGCTTCTTTCTAGCTTACTTTTTGCGGTACAAATTTGGATCTGCAGCAAAGCCATTTACACATTTTTACTCACGCAGCATGGGCCAAAACGTGCTCCGCTGCAGGTTAACTTCCATCCATCCATTTTCTTCCACTTTGTCCGGAGCCGGGTGGCAGGGGCAGCAGCTGAGCAGAGGTACCCACTTCCATCCATCCATTTTCTTCCACTTTGTCCGGAGCCGGGTGGCAGGGGCAGCAGCTGAGCAGAGGTACCCACACTTACCGATCCAAGCACACTTCCACCAGAGTGTCCACCAAAATCTTATTATGCTTTTTTTTTTGGAATTCAAAACTCAATTAATCAGGCTAGGAATTAAATATTGAAAAATCCCTCTGAACAAACATTCAGAATATTGCTAAGCACTGGAACGTTTCTGTAGGAGCTACTAAAGTGGAGATGTTGTTTCCACATTATGACAAAAATGCATTTGAAGAACATGTCATTGGAGCTACAACAGTTGTATGGAGACATGTTGAATCACTGCAATAATTACACTCCTTATTGTAAAGATTAGGTATACAGTAGGTGTATTTGTTTCTAGGTGAAAGTTTATGTATTAAGAGCAAACTGGCCAAAAACCTGAAAATGTAATAAAAAGGGTCTGCGCTGTCTCCCCTTAAGCTAATGTTTATTTAATTGATACTGTATATCATAATACAAAAGGCTAGTTTATGTGGTTGGTGTCAACAACCTTAGAACTTAGCCCAGGTTGGGACAATAGACGAGCCCTATTAAGTATGAATAGGCTAAGATGTCTTCCAACCTTTAGCACCAAGAGAGGAGGGACTTAGAGGTTAACTCCTCCTTCTGGTTTACTCTTCAGAGACCCACGAGTGTGCTCAAGTCTCTTGGCCTACGATGGACAACTCTTGTACGACTGAGAACCTACACAGACAATAATCATGATTGTTTTTGGTAAATGGTCTCAACTAGTATACATCTGTTTCCAGTGACATCACACGTAGCTGTGGCCGCCATCTTCTGGCCTGAAATGAAATTACCACACTACAATACAATGCTAGCCATCACTACAACAATCAGTAATACAGTATCACTACTCACTCAGGAGGAGGTCAATAAAGGTCAACTGATTGACCACAGTATTTGTATGTGATGATGTGATGAATGCTAACGGACAAAAAGACCTCCTCAGCGAGCACATGGGCTACATAAACAAACAGCTATGTTTACAAGACAAAGATGCAGCTAGTAGCAGCAGCAGCCAGGACTCAAGGAGCAGGAGGCTCCCACACAGGCCAAAGATCTATTTCCACTCCTGAGACGAAATGAACACATCAAAGAGGTAACAGACAACCTTTCTCTGTGATTTTTACTGTTTGTAGAGCCTCAGTCAGAGTCTGTGTTTAGGCTGCTAAAGCCGTTAGCATGCTACCGCATTTGAGCTTTACACCCGGCTCTAGCCGTTAGCATGCTACCGCTAACGGTAGACTGATACACTGCTGCACTAGCCAGCAGGCAACAAAATGTAGGTGATCATGTGACTGAAACGCAGTCACGTGACCACCTACAATAAGCATTCAACCATAATTCAAACCCCGACCTTCCCATCATGAAACGACCCGCTCTACCACTTGCACCACTGTCGCCCCACTGTCTGCCACATCGCCCAGCCTTAAACTGACCCATATATTGCATGATATAGGCCTGTGTGGTTCATGGGGAAATGATTTCATATAATGGTCAGTGTCATTACATCATCAGTCTCCTGGGATTAGGATCAGCGTAAATGTGCATCTTGAATAGAGAAACAGACTGACTGACAGACGGACACCTCTTCCTCTTCTGCTTCTCCTTCTTCTCAGCGAGCTCATCTTCTCCGCATTGTTCCTCTGCGGTCTCATGGTTCCTGGAGGAGGTGCGTGGTTCAGGTGACGTGGCCGGTGTGGGACGTTTTGTTTTCGCAGGGTGTGACTGACTCTGAGAGGCTGAGAGGCTGTACCGCGAGACCTCATTTCTCCAACAAAGGATGCTAGCCCCCGGCAGGAGAGGGGACATGAGACAGGCCAGAGTCATTATTAGTATATGCAACAGCACAGTTCACCTAAAAAAAAAATCAGCCAAAACCACGCAGCTACAAAGAAGAAGCTGTCACATAATACCAAAACAACGCTTGTATTGTTAGTTCCTTTTTTTTATAATATCATTGCTATTGTTGTCCTTGTGTAAGCCCAACGTCAAAGATATTTAGACCTCTGCCAGTGCCAAGAGTTTGACTGTAGGTTAAAATTGGGTAATTTGTCTAAATGTGTCAAGATTCATGATTACTTTAGTCAAAGTAACACTGTGTTGATTACAACAAGACTAAAACTAAATTAAAAGTAGTAAATCTCCAGATATTTTCATTGACTCATAAAACAAAACTAAATAAAAAATGAAAATAAGGGACTAAAAACATATGAATCAGTCTCATATCATAAAATTCACTGCCAAAGGATCCAGATTGTGCTATGTCCATGTAAGCTCCATGAAGCACAGAATATTCAATTCAATGTATTTGTATAGCCCAAAATTGCAACAAAGTGGCCTTGCAGGGCTTCATAAGAAAAAGAAAGACAATGAGTGAATATTAATAGTGCTGGAGAATCCCCTGTCCTTAGACCCTCCTGTCCTTAGACCCTCCTCGGCAAGGAAAAACTCAAAAACCCATTGGGACAAAAGGAGAAACCTCGGGGATTCCACATGAAGGGGGGGGGGGGGGGGGGGGGGGCCCCCCCCCCCCGGGGGCGGGGGGGGGGGGGGGGGGGGGGGTTTTTGTGGGGGCCCCCC
>OMNZ01037300.1:0-10035 GCA_900303255.1 Lesueurigobius sanzi | reverse complement strand
ACCAATCAGCAGTGAATTCAATATGAGCAAAAACACATCAACAGTAGATGACTTATAACCCTGTTTGAATATCAATGTGGAACCCCTAATAACACTGCAACAACAACATCTGCCCTTCGCTGACTGGTCTTCTCCGCTACCTGTTTGCTCAGGTTTGCTCTGCCATGGAAATCTTGCTGATGTAATGGTAACTAGACTCAGTCGCGGACTCGGCTCGGTAAGTCTGGAGTGTTCCAGGGCACCGCATGCCGGCACCAGAAAAGCGAAAGAAAGATGGATGAATGGACAAATTCAGGGTAAAAGTCAAATCCGTTTCACAAATGCCATATCTATCATACTAGGACTGATCACTGCAAGCAAAAAGCAAAATTGTGTGATCAGGAAAAAAGGCTTCTTTTGACTAAATACTGAGACATGTTTAACATTTTGGAGAGAAAGGGTGCATCATGGTGGCAGTTTTACATTGTCAGCAGATTATTTAGTGTCTGTTCAGTGTTCACAGTTTGGTTCACAGAGCCGGACTCCCGCTGGCACTGTAGGGTGTCCCCACTCGCATAGAGTTCCATTTTTACCAGCCACATAAGAAGCTGATACAGTACAATGGAATAGCTAAATATGCTTTTTAATAGGACAAACACATACTGTATGATTGAGGGACTGCTTCTAGGGGTGTCCTTTTAATAAAATCTTTTCTGTGAGTCTTAATGCTCAATAGGGCTGCACGATATTGTAAAAACTTGCGATACGGGCATGCAATATCGCGATAACGATAATATTGCGATTCTTAGATAAACCATTCCATTCAATTCAGATACATCTTTTTCAGCAAATTGTGTCAAAGAAGACTCCAAAAACACTAAATCAGAACCAAACCAAGACCAAAAATGTAACTAAATTAGGAAACCCTTAGAACTTAGCCCAGGGTGAGACAATACAGAAGTAACGAGCCATGTTAAGTATAAATAGGCTAAGATGTTTTCCTACCTTTAGCACCAAGAGAGGAGGGACTTAGAGGTTAACTCTTCCGTCGGGTTTACTCTTAAGAGACCCACCAGCGTGCTCAAGTCGTTATTAACCTGATGACGACCTTTGGACTAAGATCGAAACGTCCTACACTTCAACTTCAGAGAGCAGATGAAGACTGAAGAATCTTTGCCTACGATGGACAACTCCTGTACGACTGAGAGCCTACACAGACAGATAAATTAGTAAAGTTATAACTAAAACTGAAGTTCTGCACATTTATAAGTCCCATGCATGTTTGGTTTTAGAGTGTTGGCAAAAAATGTAAAAAATCTCAGTCAGATGGAAGACTTCAGTGAATTTGCGATATTTTGTGGCTTCTTGCGATATGGATATTGCATCAGCTAATATTGCAATATGATATTTTTTTGGGATATATTGTGCAGCCCTAATGCACAAGTAGTAATCGTTGTGTAGTACATATATAAATGCATTTCAGGAAATACCCCAATGCCCATAATATGCATACAAATGGCTATGAAATACATGCCACAGACCCCTTTGCTGTACAGTGTACAGTAGTATTAAAACTCAATTGTGAAAGAAAGTACATTACGGGATATAATCAAGATCCTAATCCAATATGGCTGCTACATAAAATCCACGAGGTGCGCATCTATTTCAGATAAATGTGGTTGGTAATAACCAGTTACTGACATGGATAACAATTAGTGTATTCCATAACTTAAGAGTTAAACCTTAAGAATATTAGCATAGGCTAAGCCACCATGTTAAAGTTTGACTTAAAACATATATTAATGAACTAATGGTGTTGTTTGGTATCAGTGCATTTGGACCAGTTTCCAAAGTGATGCTTCCTGACAGAAACCGCCTCCGTGAACTTGTCCATGTGCTGCTAAACTAAGACAAACAAAGCTAGCATAACCTCTTCGCACGAGTCTCTCACACTTTCCCCCGCCGTTTGCTTTGTGTCAACATGCACAAATTAAAAGTACACTCAGTCGGCGTGTAAAAGCGTGTAAAAGCGTGTGTGGAGCTGCCTTACCTTCGCCTGGCGCTGAAAGCTCTCTCCGGCACACGTGGGGACAAAGGGAATCCCGTCTCCAGCGCGTTGTTGTCGGACCAGTGGGGGGAAGCTGTCACGCTGTCAACAAGAAACCCTTATCATTCCGTCCCAATAGTTATTCTGACCATTCTCCTTTGGGACATCCGGGGCTTTCTCCTCTCAACACTGGCCAAATCCACCCTCCTGTTTTCTGCCTTTTTTTGTTTTTACATGGTCTTCCTTCGTTATCCACTTTTCCCAAAAAAACGATGGATTTTACGCGTAACTGGTGCGTAAAATACCACTACGTGCCTTGGTCCAAGTCGCATAACGTAAAATATCCGAAATCTCAACCAGGAGCCCGGAGCGCGTAAGGTATGGAGTGTTTTTGTGATCGCTGGGGTTTATATAGCCTTTCGCGGATCAAACGCGTGTGAAAGTCGGTGTTTCCCCTCCCTCCCTTTAGCTTTTGGAGAGCGGACCAATTGAGAGGCGGAGAATGGAGGAGAGAGAGGGACCGTAGGCTACAAGCATCAGTCTGGCGCGCCAGCACAGGGCTATCAGTGAGGATTAAGGGGAATTCACTAAACTAAACTGGAGAAAATATAATACAATAACAATACATCGACACCACTTATAGGATTGTTTACCTTTTTTGACATGATCAATGTACATTTGCTAAACTGTCAAACGTAATTCACAATACAGCCTAGTCTGTGTCCTGTTAATTCGTTATTTATCAATGCAACAGTTTGACATTGACTTTTTTTTTTGTAATTTTGGATGTTTTTTTCCCGGTCGGCAGCACTACGCCACTGCTCTGTGCTTTTCAGATATATCCCACTCAATATTTGGTTGTGTGACCGCTTTTGAAGTGAGAGTACAAAGTATAACTTTTGTTATACTCGTGGGATATTCATCCCTGCTTGTGCTAATGTTATTCACTATTTGCCACATCATTTGTCATTTCATTTCATCATTTTTGCGACAGTGCAGTAGTGCGTGTGGCCTCTAGAGGCGCTATATGTAGTATTTACGCAGTGTTAAGGTGCCCACACACTAGAGGATTTTTAATCTTTTGAGACTAAAGATCTGTGCACAGACCACACACACTAAAGGACAGACATGAGGACACACACACACACACACACACACACACACACACACACACACACACACACACACACGAGGAGTCCCACCACAGATCATGCCATGAGACAAAGTTTTTATTGAGCCACACCTCCTAAGACTAAAAATCTGGCTAAAAATCCTCTAGTGTGTGTCCAGCTTTAGACTAACTGCTTCAGCTAGGCTTGACATTTCTAATTTGAGGCAATACAAGTGCTTTATTTGTTAATCAGTTGCTAGAACAATCCTCAAACAGTATTGTATCATTTTAAATCTTTGCCAGATCCTCCAAAATACTGTAGTATCCAGACTCTTTACCCCCAACATTTAAGAGGTAGGGAAATGTGTTTCCCCAAACTAGAGATCTGGGGAAAATATATTGTACATGTTTTTTTTTGTGCCTGAGTAAACAATACCAAGGTACTATGCTTTCCTATTGGATTGGTATATTAGACTGCTGTTAAAAGATCATTAGTTGCTGACAAAGCCTCTTGAGGTGACTCACAAAACTTCCACAACACTAAAACAATCTCGATGATGGCTTAAGAAGATGATTCCTTGGCCACACACTTGATGAACTTTTAGAATTTGGTTTGTGTCACATGCAATACTTTCCCTGTCGCAATGTCGTCACTCTGACTTCGTTCTCACAGTAAACCTTGTGAAGACGCATTTCTGTCACTATTGTTTATCTGAGAAACAACTTCAGTCAAATGACGAGATTAATATTATTTATGCTCCTTTAAGAAAGCAGATCTCAGTGCATTCCCATAACCTTCAAGTGACAAAGTGTCCAAAGACATATCCAGAGATCCACCATTGCGGCTCCAAGTCAACATTAGAAAGAATGATGTGGAAATAAGCCCACAGTTGTCCATGCCTCTTCCCATGAACTGTACTGTGTTTCTATCTCAGCTATTTCCTGGTTTAGCTTGTTTCCAGTCAGCTCATCTAAATTGCCGCTGCCTGTCCATCGTCATTATGGCCTGGGACAGCTCTGCAGATTGGTAGAAGTCATTCAATATTAAAGATAAATAGAGCATACTTTCTGCAGGGCTTAAAAATACTTTACTTGTATTTTCATATAGATTCAGATATAATCCTATCCCAGGATGTCTGACCCAGTTAGATATGATAAAAACTCTGCTTGCTGCTGTATTAACTGCAATAACTTTTTTGTGTAAGGAGAAAAAGGGTGACTCCCCGGGGAACTAGAGATATTATGCTGTATTATAACAAGGAGAAAGGAAAGCATGCTTTAAAATGAAAACAAGTATACATTGCCTATAGTATGAGTCAACAAAAAAATATGAAACGTGTATCCACCTCTATCAGTATATGCTTTTATTGTAAAGTTGAATTTACAAATGAAATCTTGGAATGATTGGACGGTAGAGATTGAAAAGTATAAGAGACGTTTAGCAAAGCCCAAGCCAGGACTTGGACGATGAGGTTGGAGTCAAGTATCCAGAGTACAACTAGGATATTATGGGGTACAAATGTTTTGTTGTTTTCATAGTAACTGATTAGTTAAGGCAAAAACTTTTTTTTTTCTTTAAAGTGATAATCGGTAAGTCTCAATGTATTACTAATTGAGTATAATACATACAATTGACTGCTTGATCCTGAATTTTGATGTAATGTAAGAAATACAGTTCCTTTTTGAGAGGCGCTGAATGTGCGCAGTGGTACATTCTCAGAGAAAATGGCTATTAACAGCGATCAAACTTTGAACTATATACATTTACATGACCTAATCCTGACCTTATTGCCTTGATACACAGTATTTTAAATGAAAATGCAACGAGAGGGGAGCAACGAAAAGGTCAACGCCCCCTTTTGAGGTAAACCAGAGGCCGCGTCCATTGAGATGAATGGGGAAACTTCACATTTGTGTCTGAAAAATAACATTTTATGTGTTTTATATATTTGTCTAATATAAAAGGGAAGTAAATCCAGAGCTTGTTTTGTTGTAGAAGATTCACAGAGAGGACAGTTAATGTTTTAAAGTGGGCTGGACGTTAGCAATAGGGAAAAAACGAAGCAATATTCAAACATAAGAAGCTGCAAAATTACTAGCCAAACTACTACAAGCTTGGATTTTATCAAATTAAGTCACTACGACTAAACAGTTCATATTACAGCCCGAACATGCTAACTTCCTGCTAGTGATGGGAATTATGGCTCTTCACAGGAAGCCAAGTCTTTGGGATCCGTTCATTTCAAAGAGGCGTTCAAAAGACTGGCTCCTTTTTATATTGTTTTTTTTAATGATGCCAGCTAATATGTCATATTATAAGTAAATATTAGGCTGACAGGCACATTTCTTAACCAAAAGGGCTTAAACTGGACTGAACCAGGTCTATATCTGGACAAAATCAGGTCTACATCAGGACTAGACCAGGGCTAAACCGGGACTGAACTAAACTAGTGATGAAGTAGGTCTAAACTAGGGGTGAAACGGGACAAAACCTTGGGTAGACCAGGGGGAATCCAGATGAAGCCAAATGATGATGGAGGTGATTTTAAATCCTTAAAAAACGTCTTTGTGAATCAAATTTTGTGCCACAGTCAATGAAAAAGGCTACAACTGTCTGACAAATCATTTTTTGTGCAAAAATCTTTCATTTCTGACGCCTTCTCTGGTGTCGTGCTGATTCTTGAGTCCATTTAGGGTAAATCTACATCGAATTGACTGAAAAAAAAAGATCCGGCTATTTTCACAATTGAGATCCGGTTCGAACCGTTCACCTCAAAGAGCCGTTCAAAAGAGCAGATTCGGTCATGAACGTCACATCACTACTTCCTGCTAACATTAGCACACTTTAAAACATTTACTGTCCTCTGTGAATCTTCTACAGCAAAAAATCTCTTGATTGGCTTCTCTTTTATATTAGACAAATGAAGAGTTAATTTGCAAAAGCAGATATCTCCGTTTTGAATTCTTTGCCAAATTGTTCTACATTTTGATCACCTTACTCTACAGGTGACACAAGTAAAACTAAAGTTGAATCAATTTGATAAAGAACAAGTAACTTAATATGCCTGATCTACTAATATAGGTCTGGTTATTTAAAAACAAGCTACACAAAGGGAAAATCACAAGCAAATGTTGATTTTTGTAAATGGCACTTATCTGTTTTTGCAAACGAACTCTTCAAATATATAAAACTCATAAAATGTTATTTTTCAGACTTAAATGTGAAGATCTCAGTTGATGTTTCCCCATTCATCTCAAAGGACGCAGCCTCCGGTTTACCTCAAAAGGGGGCGTTAACCTTTTCGTTGCTCCCCTCTGTAGCCAATTGGGTCCCTTAGGAATGAATCTGGAGCACTAGCGTTTTGGGGGGGGGGGGCACAACCTTGGACCTTCTCGTTGTGATGAAAGAGTGCAAATCAACCACTTAGCTGGAGAACATGAACTCAAACTGTAATTTCTTCGAGTTGTTTTGTTTTGCTGCAGTTTTAGAGCTCATTTAGTCTCTCCCTCTTCTCCCTCCCACCAACAGGCCGATGTAAATCCTTTGTCTTGCTGCCAACTCAAGCATAATCAGCTTTTTTTCTTTGTTAAATCTGGGATTTGTATGAAAGTTCTATGCACTATTGAAGTTAATACAATTTAGGGCAGAAACATTTTCCTTGAAGTGAAGAGTGCACCTGCCGTAGCTCTAAGCACAAAAGTTATTCAAATTGTAGTGTTTACAGCAGTCGGGTGTGAGACTGTTGTGAATGGGAAGACTCTTTGGTTTGTTGCTGCTCATGTTTTATTCATTACAATTTTTTTACAGGTACACTTCAGCATATGATTAAATTGCTTTTATATTTCAGTGAGGGAGGTAATTGTCAGTTGTCAATGGCACTAAACAAAAGCTTCAAAGCGTCTGATCTGGTATTTACAGTGGATAAAAAGCAGTGCGCTTCGCTTTGGTTACAGAGAGGATTAGATACAAGCATAATAACAAAGATGAACAAGATTATGAAATGCTATGTTGTGAGGTGCTGATCTACACCACAATTTCTCAAGACAGGTGCTGAATAGCGAGGGCAAGCTGGAAAAGAGCGTACAGCTATTTGTGAGCATGTGGCACCTAAATTACCATTTGAAATGACCTGTATAACAGTATTAGGGCCCCAAATCAGATACAGTTGTGGCCAAAGGTTTACATACCCTTTTAAGTTTACATAACCTTTTAATCTTTTGGCCATTTTTCATAGAATATGAATGAAAAAAAAAATCCACTCATGGTTAGTGGCTGTGCGAAGCTATTTATTGTCAAAGAACCGAGTTCTGAGTAACACATTGTATGAGCACATACAGGGTGCGTTACTATTGAGAGAGTTCAGCTTCCTGACAGCCTGGTGGATGAAGCTGTCCTTCAGTCAGTTAGACCTATCACTGATGGAGACTCTATAGTCTTCTCGCTTCTCTCTAACACGTAGAATAAATGGAGGCTCTCTCTGTTTTTGGAGGAAGGAGAAACCAGAGGAAACATAGTCCACAGAGAGGAGAGTAGTTCAGCTTGATCACAGGAGCGAACGATGGTCTCTCCATTCTGGACAGGGAGATTTGGAGCAGATGACATCACCATTATTTTTCATGGAGCCCTTTGTTTAGGTTTACACCAATTTAGCTAACTTACAAACTTACAAAACTGAAAAGATGTGACGAAACATTACAAAAAACATCACAAAAACAGTAAAACGCACGAAAACACAAAAAAATCACCAAAACACTTGAGCAGAAGAGAGTCGCTGCTGTATGTGTGCATGTGCCGCTAAGGTACTTTATATTTGGGCCATTTTTTTAAATTTTCATCAAATTATCGTTAGCCTTTAGCTTAAAAAACTCACCAATCTTTGTACAGTCTCATCTGCTGAGTATCCTACATCAAATTGTTAACACAGTAGGTAATCATCTAACAGGAACTCACTGTCCACCATGTAATCTGTAGAAAATATGATTATTTGAAGGGGTCTAAGCTAATCTTAATGGATATAAACATGGACAGTAAGTAGCTACTGGCCCAAACAACTTTTACGATAGTGGAACTTGCATAGCCACATCATGCAGCAAGAGCAATTAACCCCCAAATCAACTTTTTTTTGCTGATTAACTATAGGTGTCTAATAGTGTTGCCTACAGTATATGTCTCCATTATTACTTTGACATTTAGTGCAAATTTGTTGAAATATAACTTTTGTGCTTAAAACCGTCTGTGTTGCGCCCTCTTGAGGTTAAAACTATATGGCATTTGGAGTCTTGTCACCTTATTGGTTCAATAGCTGATGTGATGTCAGCAGCCCTGCCGCTGTGGGCCCTGCCTTGGCCCTAACACTACAGCAACAGCCGGCTAATGTTGCTAACCAACTGCTAATGGCGATTCTAAGCATTTTATGCTTGGAGACTTAAAAGGGATTTTAAAAGACATACAGCAAGTCCATATTGTGTAGCATTTAGCTGCTGCTGGAGCAAGCATAAACTCAACACTATGTTAGAAAGTTAGCGGCCGTACTCTCAACCCCCCGGCATTCCCTGCTCCGCCAGGCGAATGATGTGGGTGGAGTTAGGTGCTGGTCGGGGGTTAGTTGTTCTCCTATGGTCAAGTTTAGCTCATTCAAAACCGAAGATAAGGCAGTGCTAAAACATCGCCACCATCTTGACTAGTTTGTTGACTAGCTGAAAATGATGCATCGCTAACTCCCGCCTCCCGTGCTGTGTGTTTGATCTGGTATCGTTCTCACCAGAGTTTGAGCCGGTCAATGGCACAATCCCAGACTGTCTTCCAATGTATCTCATACATGGAGTTCTCCCTTCTCAATCTGATCCTGTTTACAAGGGCACTCCACACCTCATCCTTTCAATTCTATAGACAATAGAACAGCTTCAAAGGCCTAAGCTAAATGTCCACCCTCTGGTCCCTGATCCACCATTTGAGAAACACTCTTAATACCAACTGAAACCTGCAACTGACCTATTTTTATCATACCACTGAGATTTAGCCTAATGGCAAGTAGTTTTAAACTACACCCATTCAGATAGATAGGCTGCTCACATCAGAGCAGATAGAAATAAACTTTGAAGACAAATCCAACCACTTTGCCCACTTCTATTGGTTAAACTACTGCCCATATACAGTGAAGAAAGTAAGTATTTGAACACCCTGCTATTTTGCAAGTTCTCCCACTTAGAAATCATGGAGGGGTCTGAAATTTTCATGGTAGGTGCATGTCCACTGTGTGAGAGATAATCTAAAAAGAAAAATCCAGAAATCACAATCTATGATTTTGTAACAATTTATTCATGTGATACAGCTGAAAATAAGTATTTGAACACCTGTCTACCAGCTAGAATTCTGACCCTCAAAGACCTGTTATTCTACTTTTAAATAGTCCAACTACACTCACTCATGCTCATGATTCTAATTTAGTAGCACCTGTTTGAGGGTCTTAGCTTTCATAAAGACACCTGTGAACCCCACAATCAGTCAAAAGTCTAACTACCAACATGGGCAAGACCAAAGAGCTGTCAAAAGACACCAGGGACAAAATTGCAGACCTTCACAAAGCTGTAAAGGGCTACGGGGCAATTGCCAAGCAGCCTGGTGTAAAAAGGACAACTGTTGGAGCAATTGTCAGAAAATAGAAGAGGCTAATGATGACTGTCAATGTCCCTCGGACTGGGGCTCCACTGAGGGAAGGAGGTTTTTGGCCAAAATCTCACAATACATGGCCCCGTTCATCCCTTCTGGGCTGATTCCTCACCTTTCTTAGCATCATTGATACCCCACGAGGTGAGATCTTGTGTGGAGCCCCAGTCCCAGGGACATTGACAGTCATCATTAGCCTCTTCTATTTTCTGACAATTGCTCCAACAGTTG
>OMNZ01037282.1:0-16434 GCA_900303255.1 Lesueurigobius sanzi | reverse complement strand
TGATGTTCCTCTTGATAGTCTTGGGTCGACTGGCGAAGCTTGCCAGTTACTCTGTATGTGAGCTGTATGTGAGCAAATTCAAGATCATAACTCTCAAAAGATCTGCTATTTTCAAATGGTGCAATGCAACCCTAAAATTAAACAAAATGTCTAAAGCTAGTTATGCCTTCAGAAGTCAATGTATTGTACATCTCAGTGTGTCTTGTATGGCACTGACTGGAGACTGCACCAACTGTAAAAACAATGTCTTCTCACCCAGACGTTCTCTCGTTACTGAGAACCCTCTTCTGGCCAGATCCTTGCTGAGGAGATGCCAGCTACTGTTGAGCTGTCATCTTCAAAAGACATGCCAGGATGAGTCATCACAGTAGCAGCAGGTGATTATGGGAGATCTGAACTGAGTTGGTGGTCTCCTATACAAGTTTCACAAATCAGACTTTATTATCAACTTCATTAGCAACTTCAGAGTTATGTTGATTTCAGACACAATGACTATAGCGAATTGTCGAGTGAAAAGTTGCCAATACACAAAAGTACCATTTGGCTACTGTACAATCTTCAGTCATAAGTTCATAGTGAGCAGGTAATGGCCACTAATAACCCACTGTACACCGCACAACAGAGACGCACACTGATGCTGAAAATCATCCAGACTTGAAAATTGAATCAAAATCATCCTGAAAATTGCAAAATATAGGCCCTGCATTCAAGTTTTCTACCTGCATAATGCAAAGTTACCATATAAAATAGAAATAAAGCAAGTAATTTTGTCGAATGTAGGAATAAGTCTGGTATAACTGTCTGTACATGACAGTATGGGAACATCTGCGAGTCAAAAGCCACAAAGTTCAATAAACTTCAAAGTTCCTTGAAGTGTCACTTGTCGCAGCAGAAGGAGATGATTCACTTCCTCCTCCTCCGTGGACCCCTGAGAGCTCCTGCAGCGACACCCATATTTTAGTCTGAAAGGTGCCCAATAGTCTCTGACTCACCACACAAACTGTGCCTATACTGTCTGTCACAATGGAAAGTATGTCAAAGAAAGAAGGACGAGGAAAGAAAGAGAAGAGAGAATTCTGGGCCTTAATTTGATACCAAAGCACGTAAGTAAAAATGTAAAAAATGCTTTGGGAGCAAGCAACAAAGTACAGTGTATACTAGTTATGTGATGTTTATGACCGAATCGGCTCTTTTGAACGGCTCTTTAAGGTGAACAATTAATAGATTTACCCAGAACGGACCTTTGTAAAGACTACACACTTCATACAGTCATTATTCTCGCATCACATTCACAGTTTAATCTAGGGAGAGATGAAAAAAGGTTCTGACAGCGCTGAGGGGAGGGGCAGAGCTACAGCTGCATCACCTTCAGTAGAGGGTGCACTTCTGACATGAATATTTAAACTACAAAATGTCAGAGAAGAGTCCCAAAAGAACCATGTGCAGCGAAAGTCACTTTTAAAAAAGTGAAACTATACACGTGCCTCAGCTCAGATGTCCTTTAGATATGGCTAATAAAAAAATCTATATATTTCAACATTTTTTTTCTCACAACAATGGTAGAATTGTGACATCCCTATTGATAATGTTGACCATCATGATTTGTGTAAAAGCTCCGTTGAACTGTCAAGTTTTAGAAAATGGACTCATTCACTTTCATCACTTTTATAAACAGAACTCTCAAGTATCAAAACAACCATACATGAACAGTAGAAATGTTTCTAATATGTAAGTCCTGGGCCTATATCACCCTCACACAGCTTCACACCTCTGTTGTTTTTGATGAAATATTTGATCTAAACATAGGTGGGGGGTCAGGGACATGAAGTAGTCTTCCTATATACGTCAGGTCTCATGAAGGGATTTCACACCGACAAACTGTTCAATAAAGAGCTTTGAAGAAGTTTGGCTGTTATGTAGCTGGCACAATATGAAAATTCATCACTGATTCAAATTATGCAGAAGTCAACATACATTTAACAAAGAAATACCTAAAGCAAACTATGAGCAGAAGTTAGATCAGGTACGAGGATCACCAAAGACAGGACAAGAGACCGCAACCATTGGCTCAAACTGTCCCTGAATGCCTCACGTCTTCAAACAGAGGATGAGATGTCACTTGTCTGAACAAACAGATTACATCATGATCTCTTTATCGGGACGCTTTAAAGACGGAGCTGTTGAATAAAGCATTGGTCTTTGTCAGAACCAGTGTGAAGTCTCTGGGAATGTTTCTATTATACATCAGTGTGCTTTTGAACACGGCTGTAAGAAGAAGCCATTGAATCAACTTTTATGTTATATTTGAAATGTATTATTATTTCAGATACATTTTTCATCGCCAAAGACAAAAATCGATGCTAACTTTTAAAGGTCATCAAGATCTGGCACAGTTTCTTTTTTCCCCCTGCCTCACAGAATATATACGAATCACTTTTCTCCACCTTTGAGCCGTAAAGCTTCAATAATCTTTAAACCGTGGAAGTGTAGAAATATACCTGGCTTCCTCTTGATCCGTGCCAGGTCTAACTGACTGAAGGAAAGCATTTTCTCCCAGGCAGTATAGGCTCAACTCTGCCCCTATCGTACTAACAGCTGTGTTTTTGCTCTAATGGTTTGAAAGCGACTGTATTTCAATCCTCTCAAACCATTGGAGCAAAACAGTTGTTAGGCTCGGTCCGAAAATGTGCTCCTAATACAGTTGAGCGTACAGCATTGGATGGGTCACAAGCAGAGGAGAAATGTCCCTTGCTTTCTCAGTCAGCACATACTGTGAACTAAGGTCTAATTATTTTCTCATAATGGTTCAAAAGTGGTGACAATGTTCAAAAAACATGATGTTGGCCAGTAGAAATCACTTTCATCCATGAATAATGGGTCTCATTCATGAATGTTTTCTGAAGAAAAAGTTCTTAAGTACAACGTAATCAAACGTAGGTCTGATTCACGAAGCGTTCTTAAGAAGATAAAACTGTTCTTAAAGAGAGATGCCCCAAATTCATGAACGTGACACTAAAAAGACCACTCCCCTCATTATCAGGACATTTACATTATATTGACTATGGAAATACAATGACATGCCCTTTAAGCATCCATATATGGGCGTGACAAGAGCATGAGGCAGTACTCATTTACATTTACTCAAGTACATGTGAGTAAATTTTTGAAGTATTTAATAACTGTATGCTACTATTTTTTAAAATACCGTTACTCTTATTGTAAACAGCCTCCTGTATTTTTTGTAAAGTCTCTCCTCTGATTACGACAGGTGTGACTAGCAGCAGCTAACTAGCTGCAGCCCTCAGCTGTGAAAGTCTGATTTACACTAACTATCTCTGCTCAATATAACCTCTCATCACTTTCATTCTCTCAAAAAAATATATTTTTAAATTAAATCATTTTTAGAAAACTGTTACTCATGCTCTGTAACACTTTTGGTTCCATTTTGACATTCAATATTCTAAAAACTGCAGATTTACTGTGTTTAAGAGTCCTCCTGATTGGATTTGTTCTTCCAGAAGAACTCTTTCAGCTAAGAACAAATTTTGTGAATGCCAAAAAATTCTTATGTCGGCCTTAAGAACAAATTTGTGCATAAGTTTGTTTGTTTGTTTCGTGAATGAGGCCCAATGATCAAATAATGATATGGGATTTTTTGGAAATTTCTTTCAAAAAGTCTTTGTTTGTTGTTTGTTTTGCCACCAGCTCCAACTAAAATAGAATTATAATGTGAATGCAACATACTCATCTAAAATCCCTAAAATCTCTCCTGCTTAAGATTGTGACGGATGAGTTAGTGTTCCCTATTATACCGACCCCACTGTTTTATTGTCAACTAGACGTGCTCCGTGACATTGCCCCTCTACGGGACACTTTAACGGGACATGCCCCCACCTCTCTACAGTCTGTCAGTGGTCAGCTGACTGCGGCGACTCTGTCCTCGCCGACACTTCCCCCATGTGCTGACACTCGCCCCGGGACGGAGATGATGGATCACCCCTTATCTTCCCCTGCTGCAAACGAGCATGGTTCAGTTACAGAGCGCCTTTCTGTGCCCATGAAAGGCTTGGCTTCCTCCCTCTGTCTGTGAATGGGACGTGTCTGGGCTGTGGGCCGCTCGCTGTCCCGCTGACGGATGGCTTGGGGTTTGTTGAACAGGAGCCAGGACGTCGTTACCGAGAGCATTTGACAGGGCACGATGGTGGCTGCCAGGGTCCAGCGGGCTCTGAGCATTAACACAATCTGAACAGATGCAAGGAGGGAGAGAGAGACTGACCACCTGCAGGAGGCACACAATATACTACAGTATGTTAATATGGATGTATGTAGTAGATACTATTCATGTATTCTACATGTAACATTCTATTGCTACTCTCAGGGGAGACACTGAAGCCATTTTATTTGTATTGTTCAATTTTCAGGTATTGTTTGCCCCTCCTTGAACCCACACCTTATCGTGGTGGAGGGGTTTGGTCACCCGAATGATCGGAGCTCTGTTGTCTGGGGCATTATGCTCCTGGTAAGGTCTCCCATGGCAAACAGGTTCTAGGTGATCGGTCAGACCAAGTGCAGTTCAGAAGATCCTTATGATGAGAGACCTTCAAGGTCGGTCACGTCGTGGGCAGGGCCATCCATAATCAAGGGCCTATCAGAATTAAGGAAAAAAACAAACAAACAAAGTAAGTCTCTAGTCCATTCCTGTCAGGATGTTTGTGTAGGTTCTCAGTCATACAGGAGTTGTCCATCGTAGGCAAAAATTCTGCAGTCTTTCTCCTGGGAGCAGCAGGGCCATAGGCAGTATCAACGACTTAGAGAGTAGCTCAGGGAGACAATGGACCCTCGTTAAGTACTTTACCTTTAGCACTAAGAGAGGAGGGGCCTAGAGGCTGACTCCTCCTGCTGGTTCACTAGCTTTATATACCCACAGCTTGCTCCAGACCTTCAGTAGCTGATGACGATCTTTGGAGTAAGATCGAAACGTCCTACACTTCAACTACAGAGTACAGATGAAGACTGAAGAATTTTTGCCATTCCTGTCAGGAGTTATGCAATTTTGAATAATTTAAATGCTCAATCCAGCCACTAGGGGGCAGCTAAGATTTTTTTTAAAGGAAGGAATTTCACACCTGTCCAGCAGACGGCGCTGACACTGTCTTATGGCCATACCACCTATGCCTGATCCTGTCAGATTTCTGTAGTAGGCCCGCCCTACCTGGCCCAGATCAGATATCATTGAATTCCATATTCTATATACTGTCACTTGTTTGTTTTACTTGTCATCACATTTTTATCTAAACATTTATTTTAAATATCTAAGTTCTATGTAGCTAACAGGTCAATAAAATAAAACAAACCTGGCTATGTTGATGTTTAATTCTCAAAAAGACAAAAGGGAATATTGCTCATGTAAAATGTCTTCTTTTGTAATGGAAACTATGAAAAACCATGTTATTTTTTTACCTGCTGTGTCTTGCCTTAAGCAAAAATAATAATAACAATATGAACAAATACATACAAAGTTCAAATTAACCATTTATCTCTCAATTTAAATGTATAGAAATGACCTTTACATTGATTGTATTTGAATTAATTTAAATGTGTTAATGTAATGAAGGCGGCAGTGAAAAGGTGACCAAAGCCGCCCTGCTTCCTCAGCACTTTTTAATTGCCTCCTGTTTTCCTGGGTGTGTAAGATTTCTCATATTTGTTATGGAACAATGAGACTTGGTATGGACTTTATCGGAGCAAAACAAGCCCATAACCTTTTCAAGTCAAGGTTGACAGCAGCCACAGAAGTGGCTTTTGAATCACGGCTTTGGAGGTCACAATACGGGGCGGCTTCCTCTTCACTGCGCCCACTCCTTTATACAAACTACTTTTATCAGTCTGTGACCATAAACATGACTGGAAGCTACAGAGCTACTATTTTGCTCTCCTACTTGAACAAGATTAATAGCCTGCGGGTTTCTTTGCATACTTAATTTGAGGTTGAAATGTAAAAGAAGAAAAAAAAAAACAGTCAAGGTTCTGCTGTGGTTAGGGTATAATGCATGAGTTATATGTGTGGTCTGACACAATGCATTAAGATTATCATTATGAAGGTGACAAGGCAATGAAATAAACCAAAAACTGTGAACTGCCACTGTTACTCCACTTGTTTCCGATGAAGTGTGTCCATTTTGTATTGACCTTAATTGAACTCCAAACATTTTAGAAGCTTGTGAGAGAAAATAAAAACCAAGGCGCTCTTCCTGCAGTTACATTTAGTAAATGAAAAGGCTGATAGGCTTCAGAAAATGTAAATAGAGAGAAAACATTATTAGAATTTTGATCCGGAAAGAGTTCCTTGGTTTTTCATCTTAGATGCCACGCTTTAAACATCAAGAATGAATTTAATCCTATAGCAAAATGACTTGA
Organism: Lesueurigobius sanzi; assembly: GCA_900303255.1. NCBI lineage: Eukaryota > Metazoa > Chordata > Actinopteri > Gobiiformes > Gobiidae > Lesueurigobius > Lesueurigobius sanzi. The sequence continues at coordinate 10,017 of OMNZ01037282.1, read as the reverse complement.
CAAATCTTCCTGAAACTGCACTTTTACGTTTTATGAATATAAATAATGTCTCTGTAAGGATTACACAGTCTTGTGGCAGGACTGGTGAGGATTTGTCCTGGAGCACCCCCCGCAGACAGCAGTGGGAATACTTTAACTTTCTCATTCATCCAACAAAACAAATTTGTGTCACTGTGCACACTTTGAGCACAGAATGGCCCACAGCTGAGTCCATGTCGGTATAGGCTATGAGCATGTGGAGGACAGTCTTCGGTTTGAACAACTACACAATTGTACCCAGGAAGTAGGCTACAGAACGAAGCACAGAACTGTAGAAGAAGTCAACCAGAAGCAACAACCAAAGTAAACAAGATTACACAAAACTGTGTGAATGAAGTGAAATACTACTCCACATTCAAAAAACTGACTCTGGCCCTCATAATATACTGTATACGATATGGAGCATTACAGTCCCGCCCACCAGCTCGTCAGCATTTTTATTTACTATTTAAACAAAAAGACACCCATTCAAACTTACATGAACTTTAACTGATCTAAACAACTAAAATGCCAGCCCCTCATCTTTTGCTAAGGAAACCCTTTATCATACTCCCAGCAGAGTGCACATGTTGCTGCCATTTTGAACAGAGCCCTATCCAGATTTGGTAAGCACTGTTGAGGTTATACTGTAATGAATTATAAATCAGTAATGTTTGTGAAGCAAATGTAAAAATGCAGACTCAGCACATGGCATGCTTTGATGAGGTAGTGTTCTAATAAAAAGCTAAAAGTTTAGACAGTTTAGACCTAACCACTCACAATGAACCACACACTAACGCTAAACCCCTTCATATCCACTGTGTCTCTGCTAAACCCGTCTCCAGCTGCTCCCTGTAATGAGCCGGCGCAGGTTAAGTGCTGCATGTATTACCACCGCACCGGCCGTTTGAAGGCCTGAACCGCTGACCTCCCGTTCATTAGCTCCCTCCTCGACTTCATAAAGCACTCAGAGAACTCTTGGCTATCATCTCTTCCCCCGATCCAATCAAAGCCGACCTCTAATCACACACCTGTGGAATATGACGGTGGGAATAGAAAACGGATCCGAGGCAGGCTGCCGGAGAGATAACTGTCTTCTTCTTGTGCATGGAGTTTGTGCAGAGCTTTTGTAAAGGTGACGGTGACAGAAGCCAGACAGCAAAGTACTAAAGCATCATGGGAAATAACAAGCACGGTGTCAGACACGCTGATGCAACACACGTCTGTCACGTTTCAAAAACAGCACAAACTTCTTCACACAGTAATGTCATCTTTGAGTTTATGTAGACATGTCTCGGGATTAAGATTATGGTTTTAAGTTGAAAGCGGAGTCAACAAAGACAAACAAAAGTTATCAAAACTATTGTATCCAGTTATACTATAAAACTCAATTAAAAGTAGATAATGCAACTTCAAATTATGACTAAAACGCCTCAATAAATGATTTTTTTTTTTTTACTCTCTCCCTCTACCATTATTTGTACTAAAAATAACAAATAAATCATATATAGTGCATTTTAAGCAGAGAAGGATGAAATATGTTTGAATACAATATTATGAATGTAAAGTTGACTACATTCATTTAAAATTAAGTTGACTGAATTTAAGTGTAATTTTCATCAACTAAAATTGGACTAAAACTAAAAAGAACAGCATTGACCTTATGATGTGGAGAAGGTGAGTGCTTCAGTGGGTAAAGAAATATGCCCATGTCAGGTGCTCTTCAGGATCGCAGCCAGGAGCCCATAAATTGAGAAAAAGAAAATGATCCGAGGCACTCTGAATTAAACTAAAAGTCCTTTATTGGAAGAAAAAAGGACTTTTACTTTAATTCAGAGTGCCTCGGATCATCATTTCTAAGCAGTGACCTTATCTTGACAAACAGTTACATTTTCATCCAAAACTTAAAACTATGTTTGTTCCAAATCCTTCATAAAGCCTAACTTTGTACTTTAGTTCGTGTAACTTTGTGCTCTCCCGTGAAATTGACATAAACAGAGGCAATAACGTTGGGCAATTCTTTTATTACAAAACAAAGTATGCCTCATAAATCAAGGAGAACCAAGCGAGAACATCTAAAAGTCTAAAACAAAACAAAAAATTAATTTTCTTATGTGGTTAATCTGTCTTGTTTCTTTATACTATTACAGCTTTTAAACACACATGGACATCAAAAAGGCCACTTGTTAGGATGCTGTACTTTACAATCACTTTCATTTAAGGGGGGGGCAGTTTACTGTCTTAATCTTTCACCTGGTAACAAATAAATGACCTTATCTTCACTAAGGTTTTAAATTATTGTACTGATCTATAGAATTATATGAGAAATTGTCAATTTAAAGGCCATGCTTTTTCCCACTTAAGTAGTTTTTAGTCCAAACTTTCCACTCTTGTACTGAAGAATATTTTGAAGAGGGGGATTTTTCAATATTTAATTCCTAAACAGTGAAACAGAAATAAAATCCTGCACACCATCAATCCTTTCAATAGATTTATTTGGTTGCAAAGTTTTGACCCAGCAGGAGGATGGTGAGGGTGTGTGGATTTTTTCCCTTTTTCACTGTTTGGGCTTTGCCTTCCCTTCTCTAGTGATGTGCAAAGTCTCCTGCCTTTTCCTACAATTTTAATATTTAATTCCTAGCCTGATTCCTCTGTAGTATTGAACTGCGAAAAACAGATATTTCCCCCCACTAAGTGTACTGAAATACTCAATAATATTTACAAAATTCCCGCTCCTGTTAACTAAAAAGTAAATTAAAAAAATCATAAAGTTTTATATGAAATGATGGAATTCATTTCAATTCAAGTTTCAAATAGATATCAGTGAATTTAATATCCCCCTAATCACCTGCAGGGACAACACTGGCTAATCCAATGATGTCAGGCCAATAGTTTATTTGAATCTGGTCGGTTGGGCTTTGTTTAACTGTGCAAACAAACCAGATTCAAATGTTAGACGAATCCCATCTGGCCTCCTCTGTCTCTCTCCTCACTGCACCTGTCCCGTTGTCTTCACCCCTCTCAGACCCCCGTGTCCCGGGACGGTTAATCCACTGTGACTGCGTGTGGAGCAGTTGTTGGTCTTCATGTAAACATTAGTATTGGCAGCGCTCCATCCGTCCTACCATCCAACAGCTGAAGCAGAGCAGGGACCCGCGCCAGGGCTGATGGGAAATCAATCACCCTGTTCTCCTCGGGACGTCCCGCTCTCAGACATGCACCGGGACAGACTTCCTAAAGCTGCACACTGTCAGGTCTGTAGGCACTTTTCACTTTACATAACAGTCTTCCTAACATCTGTCCTCTGTGGATCTAAACTGCCACATATGGGAAGTCATTGTAAAGCTAATGCAACCAATGTGTTTTACCATAAATCATCTGTAAACAAAACTACAAACAAAATGATGTACTCTACATTTCCGACAATAAACAATAACATACATGAGGATGAGTGACTTGTTTTGTAAACACCTCCTTCCTCTGAGCTTTGGAGGTCACCACATACAATCATCTGCATCCAGTATCACTCCAAATGCTTCTTTGTCTTCATCTTCTTCTTTGTCTTCTTTTTCATCTTCTTCTTTGTCTTCTTCTTTGTCTTCTTTTTCATCCTCTTCTTTGTCTTCTTCTTTGTCTTCTTTTTCATCTTCTTCTTTGTCTTCTTCTTTGTCTTTTTCATCTTCTTCTTCCTCTTTGTCTTCTTCTTCTTTGTCTTCTTCCTCTTTGCCTTCTTCCTCTTTGGCTTCTTTCTTGTTTTCTTCTTCGTCTTCTATGTCTCCTTCTTCAACTTCAACTTTCTTCTTTTTCATCTTCTTCTTCCTCTTGTTCTTCTTCATTTTCTCCGTCTCCGTCTTGCATTGGGGGTTCCTTGATGAAGTTCATTTTAGAACTTCTGCCTTTGTCGTACAGTAAGAAATCGTCTATATTGTCACTGAGTAGACTGTGTGTGGGATGTTGCCTGTTTGCAGTAGTCAATGTTAACTCAAAAGGATGAACAAGATGAGTTAAGGTACTTTCTTGTCCTTATAAGTTAATACGATACATTTCTTGTATCCAGATCTTAGGCTTAATCAGAACCAAGTATTTAGCCATTTGTGCATGTTTTGGGTTAATAGGGAAAACCAAGGAACATGCAAAACTTGCACTTGGATCGTGAAGCTATCTTGGGACTTTACGCTGTGATGCGAGATCCAGAGTAATAATCACTCTGCAACTGGGCTGCCAGTGGTCAACAATTAATGGATGGCTATTGAATGTGGCAAAACTTATTTTAGTCCAAGTTGACCAAGAAATGTGTTGCTTTAGGTAATAAAATACACAGTAATACTAGTTATGCTGCATGGTAAACCCTGACATCTTCTGCACTGTGTTCTACAGGATACCAAGGATATAAAAGTGAAAAGCAATGGCCATAAATCTCGCTTTAGTCCAAATATTGTACCAAACACAGCGGGACGTCTCCAGGAAGAGCAGGGTTTACTCTAGGTTCTTGTAAAGACAGGCCCCAAGTGTGATGCCAGGGACCCAGCGGAGAATCTGCAGACGGGCTTCAGGTTTACTGCCTTCACCCACTCAGGCTGTCCCAGGAAGGACTGGAACAGATCAGGGCTTCTCTAAACTGTTATACTTTGTGCATTTGTTAGATGCTGTGAGCCAAAGACAAGGTATCAGAGAAGAACGGGACCAGGAAGAAAGATAAAAATGATTTGGTCTATTTTAACATTGAGTTGTTATTGTTTATGGACCAACTGATTACTTGCCTGTGATAAGTTTTGCCATATCTGGACTAAGTTCACCACAAGGGCAAAATTTCAAAGAAAAAGGATAAGAGGATAAGCTGCAGGTTATACGGACGCACTGTTTGATATGGGTCAAGAGGAGAAATTTCTGGCATAGGCACATCAAAATCTATACAAAAATGCAAATATAGGCTTCTTCACCGGTCTGTAATCTCATCATACTGTATAATAATCATGTATTTTGTTTTCCACGATCCTCCCATAGCTCCCAATCCGATTATTTTAACAACTGAGTGATTTAGTTTTAATTGGGAGAAGTTAATCTAATCTTTGCGCCTTCCTTTTCCTGTGCTCCAGTCATCAGTCCGACAGATTGCAGACCGGGAATAGGACTCAAACCAAGGTCACAGCGACCTCTGGACAGACCTGAGAGAGACAGAGACACAGCGCTGGGCCTTTGTAATAACACGTGTGTGCAGGAGGAGCTGAGTTAGAGTGTGTCTGCTGCTGCCTCCCACTCGCTCCTCAAAGTCATTGTCACAAAAGAGCTTTTACTACAGAACGCACAAGTGAAATGCTGAATGAATGATGGCAATTGCCATGTATTGTCCTGCAAGGGATTTCTGGGGTCCTGTGGGCTCTTGGCTGGTTCTTATACGAAAAGAACACCCTTCCTTGGGTGACCAGACCCAGTTTACAGTCCCAGTTTTGTGCCCTCAGTCCCATGTCCCTGTGAATTTATCCAAAGCCATTCACTTGTCCCAGTTTTTACCAGTGCAATATCTGAAGCAATGTTGTTGACTGGAAACTGAATTGCATTTGGCCATGTGTTCATCAAACACAAAGTTTCTACAACGACTAAACAAATCAAAAAGCTCAATTGTCTATCGCCTCAATGATGTTTGGTCCATTTAATTGACATTAGACTTTTACAAACCAACAGTTTTTTCAGTATGGGGAAAAAAATGTCCCTATTTGACAAGCCCACATAAATATCCATTTATGTCCCAATTTTTAATGTGGAAAATCTGGTTTTCAATTTTCTATTCAGACATCTGATGTGGCTTGCTTAAACTAAAAAATATATATCATCATAATACATACATGTTTACATCAATGCTTTTACAGTTTTCAACATGTGGTAAGCCATTTTTTGTTGGAATCTTCAATTAATTTAGGTCTGTTAAGTTTGGGAGCAGGACCACACCTCACACATGCTCTTTCTTGTCAGATAAATACTGCCCAGTCTGTCCCTCTTTACACTACTTTCTCATTTCTTCTTTAGGTATGGGGGGATGAAAGCCTGAAAGCTTGTCATCTCCTCTGAAACCCCAAATATGGCCAACGTCACTATGATTGCCAAAATAAATATCTTCTTCACTCTTTTTGAGGTTGTGGTCCTTGCTGGTAAGTTTCCCTCAAAATCCACAATGCAGAGACTTCACAAATGATTACGGAAGCTACAGAAAAATATTTCAAAACACCAAGTGGTCTCTGGCTGGACTGACCCTCTTGACTCTTCAGAGAGTTCTGTCCTCAGAAGTGAGAGGGACTTACCCAGACCACCACCAGGACCTCACCACATGTGCTTCATAAAAGAGTGGCCTACTGTAAGGAGCGCTGTGTGCAGGAGGAGGCCGCTGAATAACTTGGATTTTTCTGAACTTTTCGGATGTCATCACCTTGATTCATCCCATGTAATATTTACACACTGCTGAATGAAAAAAAGCTGGAAAGTGTTGCTGGATTTTTTCAAACGAATTAAGGCGAGGCATGGCATGTGAAAACGTAGATTGCAGTGGTCAATTTTGAGATTTTTGCATAGTTTTGTCCCTCAACATCTTAATTTTAATCATCAAAGTAAAAAGGAGACAAGTTTTGTCTAGTTGCATATCATACTATGTATATCGGGCACGGTAGCACAGTGGTTAGCGCTCGTGCTTCACAGCTAGAAGGTCCCGGGTTCGATCCCGGGAAAGTACAGGGCCTTTCTGTGTGAAGTTTGCATGTTCCCTGTGTCTGCGTAGGCTTCCTCCGGGTGCTCCTGTTTCCCCTACTACTAAAAACATGTACAATAGATCAGGATGAATGAGAGTGTGTTTGTGAGTGCAAATGTGGTTACAACGGATGGAAATTAGCCCAAGAATACAATCCGGAGTGGTGTGTTTCATCACTGGTTCCCAACCTTTTTGAGCCAAGGCACCCTTTTTACAAAAGAAAAATCACAAGGCACCCCACTAAACTAAAATGTCACAAAAAAAAAGTGTATTTATTGAAATATAATAAGCACATATCATACCACAATAATAACACATCAATAACCCCCCATTTGTCTCATTTGCAGCATGACTGTGTGCTACTTTGGTGTTGGTAATTGTCCTACCTGACCACTATACGCCAATCAGGGGAAATTTCCACGGCACCCCTGATGACTTCAGGCGGCACCCTAAGGCACCACGGCACCCTGGTTGGGAAACACTGCTTTACATGCATGGTTCCCATGTGTTCATTAACATGCACTGTCCTAACCAAATAAACAATAAAGAAAAATAAATATCAGGATTTCACTCCAACATGGCCGAGGTCTGCCGTGTTTCTCTCGTATCCACAAGCATTGACATGTTGGATGTGGATCCACGTAATACACATCATGTAAACAAAATGAAGCTGTAATCCAGTGGTTTCACAAGGGATCATTTCTGATAAAAGGACAGGGTTGTAAAAAATCTGTCATGAGCTATTTTTATCCTTCATTAATTAATCCCTCATTATATTATGTATGTTAGAAAACACAGATTACTGTATAAATGGATGCAAATCTAAATATAATTTGTGATCAGAATCATGGAACATGAATTTGGAAACTACTTGTGTTCTTTCAAAAGATTACAATGGCTTGAAGGACAGCCTTCAAAATATTCTGTCAGAACTCAAAATATTGTGTTATTGACAGATAATTTTCAGTTAATGTAACTTATTTGAAAACTAAACAAGGTATCCAAAATCCCCTCTGAAAAAATAAATAAATATCAACACAATAAATACCATAAATATAAATCTGACTCAATCTGTTTGGAAATTTAGATTTGTTGTTGAAAATATGGGAATTATTTTTTTTCAAGAAAACATAAAATGACAATCATTATTCTCCCCTCATATTTATGTCAATAATATACAGCAAAAGGTTCAACTCACTTACAGGTTTTCCCTTATTCAACTGCAGTGCTCTTAAAATCTTTGTGGGTTTTTCCAAGTTTATTAATAATTATCATCCTGGTTTAAGTCCACTCATGTGAAGTAAACACACGGTATAAAAGGCTTTAAAATGTGAGTTTCGTCCAAAGAAAGCCAAGAGCCAATAAGAATCCATCCACACCAACGTGAGTGTAATTAATGCCTTGTAACAGACAGGAGTCGGTCTATGGGAGCGCTGCTAATGGCCTTTTAATAGCAGTGCGGACTCAGTGATTTGTGCTCATTTGTGTCGGCGCTGGCTGTGATTGGGTTCCTAATCTCATTTCATTACAGCGCCGCGCCTCGTCGTGTGTGATTTATATTGATCGTCAGACTCGGAGTTAATTAAGCGATAAACGAGGAAACACATTAGACTGGCTTAAATGTGGGCGCTAGCTGAGGGCACAAACAGGACATCAGTGGCAATGGTGTAAACAAGGAGGGCCACCCATTTGGATTATGGCTACACGGGTCATCGATTCGCAATGTGTCATCGTAATTTTAGTCAAAGTAATGTTTTTGCTGACTCAAATTGGACTAAAGCTAAGTTAAAAGCTATATCTAAAATCTCCAGGTTTTTGTCGACAAATTAAAACTAAATAAATATTAAAAGAATGGAAGAAAAACATGTGAACTTCAATGTTTGCAATTTTCAAAAGCCTCTTATAATTAAAATTTACAACCAAAGGAACAGGTCTGTGCTTTGTTCATGTGGAGAAGAGAATATGAAGCAGAGAATATGATTGAATATGAAAAACTAGAATACTTTTTAAATTAAAATCACCATTAAGACTAATAATCATATAGTTTTATTGTAATTTGACAGTGGGTTTGGTATAACACTCTTTAGCCTGTACTTCACTTGTTGTTGTTATTGTTGTGTGTTGCTGAATTGTGGATTTATATGAGAGTAATTGTTTGTATAGCTTCCTACCCAGTAACTAACTCAAGCATATTCCACCAAAAGCCGAATGTTGCTCTGTCCTGTAGCAATAATACTCGATAGTTAATCCCTATTAGCAGCATTGTCCATGATTCATTTCAACTTTTCTTTCTAAAGGGTTAAAACTTTTTTTTTTGTCAGCCCGGTCTAAATTAACTCCTTAAATGATCTGTCTATAAGAGCTGTGCAGAGTTAAATATTAATGGACTATAGGACTGAGCCTTGGGCCGTATAGGATCTGACATTCAGTGACAAAGGAAAGTACCATTAGTGAGGGATATTCATTATGAGCCATCTGGACTTGGATTCAAACTTCTAGCTCAATGCTCTTCCAAAATCTACAGTGGGGAAAAAAATATTTTGCGACAATTGTGCAAGTTCTCCTACTTAAAAAGCTGAGAGAGGCCTGTAATTTTTATCATAGATACACCTCAACTATGAGAGACAAAATGTGAAAAAAAATCCAGAAAATCCCATTGTCAGATTTTTTTGCAAATTATGGTGGAAAATAAGTATTTGGTCAATAACAAAAGTTCATCTCAATACTTTGTTATATACCATTTTTTTGGCAATGACAGAGGTCAAATGTTTTCTGTAAGTCTTCACAAGGTCGGGGCGACGGTGGCGCAAGTAGTAGAGCGGGTCGTCTTGTAATCGGAGGGTTAGCGGTTCGATCCCCGCAGGCGCACACTGTCGTTGTGTCCTTGGGCAAGACACTTCACCCACCTTGCCTCCAGTGTCTGCGTACACTGGTGTATGAATGAGAGTGTGAATGGGTGAGTGGTTCCTTGATGTAAAGCGCTTTGAGTGCCTAAAGCAGGTAGAAAAGCGCTATATAAATGTGACCATTTACCATTTACAAGGTTTTCACACACTGTTGCTGGTATTTTGGCCCATTCCTCCATGCAGATCTCCTCTAGAGAAGTGATGTCGCTGGGCAACACAGACTTTCAACTCCCTCCAAAGACTTTCTATGGGGTTGAGATCTGGAGACTGGCTAGGCCTCTCCAGGACCTTGAAATGCTTCTTAGGAAGCCACTCCTTCGTTGCCAGGGCTGTGTGTTTGGGATTATTGTCATGCTG
>OMNZ01037270.1:3082-17786 GCA_900303255.1 Lesueurigobius sanzi | reverse complement strand
GTCAAAATGCTAACACCATCTTTGGTCATTTTATGTGACAGACGCCACGCACAAAGACGAGGCAGCCAAGCATCGCCTCATCTAAGCCCAGGTTAGAACATATGTAAGCATGTAAAAGCGGCAAACTATTCCTTTAACATTAATTTCCAAAGTGGGTGCCTAAACCATAACATGTCATCAAAAAAAAGGGTCTTTTTTCTAAGAAGCTCTAAATGTGATTGTAAGAATGCTATTGAACGAAATAGACACAATAAAGTATACTGTACATGGGTTTCCAGTGACGCATAGCTGTCGCCGCCATCTTCTGCCCTGAAGTGGAATTACCACACTACAACAGAATACTAGCCATCACTACAACAATCAGTAATACAGTATCACTACTCACTCAGGAGGTGGTAAATAAAGGTCAACTGTTTGACCACAGTATTTGTATGTCATTGTGATGAATTCTAACGGGCAAAAAGACAGCGCCAGAGAGCACATGGGATGGGTAAACAAACCACACATTGCAAAGATGCAGCTAGTGGCAGCAGCCAGAACTCAAGGAGCAGGAGGCTCCCACACAGGCTAAAGATCTATTTCCACTCCTGAGACTAAATAAACACATCGAAGAGGTAACAGACAACCTTTCTCTGTGTATTTTACTGTTTGTAGTGTCAACAGAGCCTCTGTCAGAGTCTGTGTTTAAGCTGCTAAAGCCGTTAGCATGCTACCGCTAACGGCTAGCGCATTTAGCCTCGACACACGGGCTCTACACAGTAAACACCATGAAAGATTGACAGCTCTTACCTCTGTCACATGTTTTACCAAGGCTAGATGTTTAGACTGTGGTTCAGGGCATCCTCATGGAGAGGTTTGTGCTGTAGCTGAGCCGCAATAGCTAATGTGCTTCGATTGTGACAAATGTTATCCATATCTCAGACTTTGCTGACAGAAGCGTTCCAGGCGGTTGATAAGGACTTTTCTTTAAGTATCAGCTCTGTTCTTCTGTCTGGGTGTAATTTTCGGGTTGTCAGTGCAGCAGACCATAGATGTAAAACAGGCATAGATACGTATAGACTGGTACTGTTGTACTAGCCAGAGGGCACAAGACTACTGAGGTCACGTGACTGAAACGCATGTATATAAAAATAAAATGTCATCTCAAATTTAATCAGACAACAATTAGTCTAAAGCAGATACTCCATACTCCCTAATCTGAAACTTAGGGTCTATCTAAGAGAAGGTGAAATTTTAGGTACTAACTAAAGCAGTGGTTAGTAAACATTTGACCCTTTATGTCCCATCAGGCCTAGATCAAGGTAAAATCAAGACTAAAGCAGGTGCAAAATAAATTGATGTATAAACCATGTGTGAACTATATCTGAAAGAAAAAAACGAACAAAAAACACCTATTTGTTGTCTTATTACTTGTCATTGTGAGAGTAATAATAGGAGCTATTTCACCATCCCCTATACTGACTTAAAAAGCCCGACTCTTTATGGCTGCTGCCTTTGAAGGGACTGAGAAAGTGGTCCACCTATACATTAAAGTCCAATATATTTTATTTGATATGCATATCCCACCCATTTCCAACTGAAATAATACAATTATTTTTGGGTTCCAACTTTTCCTTCTTATTAGATCTGCTCTATACCGTCTTTTGAAAGTGGTACAATATAAATGGAATGGTGCATGTGTTTTTCATAAGAGCTGGAGGGCCTTTACCTTTGATTCCTCCCAGTAATGGATTCAAGATATTAGTCCCAGCTCAAAAAGAGAGAAACTTCTTCATCCGCTTCATTACCGGCTGCAGCCACTGGCACTTTCAACCTCCCAAACTACATCTCCTTTTATGCATTCCCAGCGAATCGTTTCTATTATTTAGTATGCAAGATATAGTTGTCCAATTACTGACCCAAATTGTGCATGCTAAATTTGTGGAAGAATCACAGTAAATACAGATGGCAACACTTCATTCTAGGGGGCGTGGCCCAGAGAGGATGAAGGAAGTCTTATTTATGGAAATCACGATTTTTTTTTCACTCTTTTTTCACAGTTTCCGGCAGACAATAAGCTTATTTTCCAATAACAAATAGTCCCTCCATTGGCTCCCTGTCGCTTTTAGAGTAAAAAGTCCTGGTCCTGACTTTCAGAGCCCTTCATGGACAGGCTCCAGAATGCTGGTCCAGCCATAGAGTGTAGATAAATATGGATTCAAGATTCAAGATTCATTTATTTGTCAAACCAAGTGAATGATTCGAAATTATGTTTCTCTCATCCTTGATTGTGGAGCGGGGGAGGGGAAAGGGGTTCAGCTTCCCGATGGCCCTGTGTACAAAACTGTTCCTCAGTCGACTGGAACTGACCCGTAGATTCCGCAGTCTCCTCCCTGAAGGCATTACCCTGAAGAGACTGTGTGATGGGTGCGAAGGGTCTCTGGCGATTTTGATGGCTTTGCGGGTGAGACGGGTGGAGGTAGCCTGCGTGGATTTCCTCATAGCGTTCAGCGCGGACTAAAGAAGCCAATTCATGCTAGCATTTGAACCATGTTGAATTTTTGTAGCCAAATCCATATTTGGTATGTGCCAGTTACGATCTCTTTTAATATTGAAAGACAAGGAACAGGACGGTGTAGACGTGTAGTGGTAAGACGAGGACTTGAGGGTCATATTAACAAGACTATTTCCAATAATGAGTTAAAGAGGGGCCAAAATCAATGGAGTGTCATTAGGAGCTTCCGGGTTCCGTATGCTAACTGGCTTTGCGTAGAACTAGCTAATTGTACCTCCATCATTAATGTACCCTCTATGGGTCCAGCCCTACACTTCAGCCCGTAGCCTGACGTCTTCAGGTCAGAACCCGGGGAGATAGATCCTTTAAAGCTGTGGTGCCCCGTCTTTGGAATTGTCTTCCTTCGTCCTTGCATTCCCAGGATTCTGTAGGGGCTTTTAAAACTCAAGACTCTCCTCATTAGACAGGCTTTCCAACACTGTCTTTTTGTCATTTTATGTATTTTACTGTCGCTGTTTTTGTTGTGGTATATGTGTGAAGCGCTTTGTGATCCCTGTCTGTGAAAGGCGCTATACAAATAAAGTTTACTTACTTGTACTCCACTAGAAGTGACAAATCAGCATTAGAGCATAGTCAGCCCTATGTTACCAGGTACCTATACAGTATGTTCCCCAGGAGTATCAGGGAACAATGGCACCTCTAGACGCCAGAGGTACCTATGTTCCCCAGATGATGAGCTCAGTACCGGGTACCGGGGAACATAGGTACATTCGAAGCCATCCTTTATCATGTAGCATGACGCTAACATCAGAATTATGGCTATGTGTTATATGTGCAACTTTGTTCCTGTCCATGTCTCTTTCTTTATTCAGTAGAAAATACATCCATTTGTTAAAGTAGTTGCGGAGCCGCTGGTGAAAGTATTTTCCCTGACTGCAGCTTCAAACATGACCCTTTGTGGTCATGTTGTCACCTGTAGACACAACTAGAGAAGTCAAAGTGTTTTAACTTCATGAAGTAGCATACTGTAGCACTTGTACCATATAGAACATCCCCGGAGACCATGTTCACATACGCTGCATAAATTAGCACACGCTGAACTGGGAGCTTTGCCAAACAAGATCCTATGAAGTGTTAAAGTAACAACTCTGGGCAAACTTTATAAGTAATTCATCAGCTTGATATAAGAGAAAAGTTAATGTTTAGTTTTACACAGCTCGGGATCGTGTCACCAAAATTGGAAAAGATGCCTGCCAATCCTGCTGCATTCCATAATAATAAACTAATGAACATTTTAGAGCAAAACACTGCTATTGTTGACATAAAAGCATTTGAAAGTGAATTTAGCAATATCCTTATCTTAGTCTATGGACAATGTTTCCTTGTGGCTCTATCCACAGTATTTGACTATCTTACAATGTTCCAGACTTTTACCCATTTGGCTAAGTATTTAACAATCTAATACCCATAATTAGTAACAATGACATAAAAATTAAACAACCAACAAAACCTCATTCAAATAATTGCTCACACATTTGTTCAGCCATGGCCTTCGTTTTAAGGCGTACTGTTAATATTAGTGTTTTCTTGGAGAGCCACTGTGCCTCGGCGCTGCTGCAAATAGCTGTGGCCTGACTTCATGACACAGGCTGGTGAAAACAGAACAATTATCCTTAATAAGACATTTTGAAGCTTTTCAGCGCTGAAATGGCTCATCTTAACCGGAAACCTCAGTGGTTGTGGCACGGCCCGCGCCCCGAACCACGGCAATATTTTTTAATTGGCCGTAATTACATGGCACTGCTGAAGAATGGCGTGTTTTAGCTTATTTACTTGATGTCGGTTTGCTGACTTTTGCTTTGTTCTACTTTCTGCTCCGTGTAATGATGTTTTGTTCTCGTGTAATTGGCCTATAGGTCGCGGGCTCATTTTGAAAAGTCCGCGCTGTTGTCGATCACAGTCGGTTGTTATGGGAATGTAAATGTCAGATTTGCATTCATATTTGCTCTGCTGTTCGCCGCACAGTGAATGCCGGAGTTACACATGAAGTTAGACAGATATAAGATTAGTGTGCCCGTTTGGATTGCCAATGTATAAAGAGGTTTGTGTAGGCTCCCAGTCATCCAGGAGATCACGGCTTCTTTTGCTTTGAGTCACTTTTTTTTAGATTGAGAGCTCAAGAACCCCTTTGTTCATACGCGAAACGTCCGCAAATGAAACAACCTGGTCAAGTTGACCTAACATTATGTATATTTGATCAAGTTAAATCGATGGGTGGGCAATATTAGCAACAATGGATATCTAGATATTTAGCAATATTTTAGTAAACCATCAAAAATGTGTAAAAATGTGCTTGAAAATCATATATTGATTGAGCTCGCTATGTCACCAAAAAGATTCTTGCAAAGAGTCTTGAATTAACTGCAAAAGTGAAAGAAGAACATTATTATACAGTGCCGTGACAAAGTACAGTGTATGCCCCCATCCTGAATTAGTATTAAGTGTTTCTCATCATGAAGCCAATTTTTCATCAGTCAAAGACTTCTTGATGATCCCCAAGCCTTTTGGAGAGATGTTCTGTCGACTCATGCGACTAAAGTTGAACTTTTTGGCAGATCTGCAGCCCGTAGCATCTGGTGTAAAAATACTAGAGCATTTGATAAAAAGAACCTCATGTCCACAGTCAAACATGGCGGTGGCAGAGTGATGGTCTGGGGCTGCTTTGCGGCTTCTGGACTCGGACAACTTACGGTCATTGATGAAATCTGCCGTTTACAGGAAATCCTGAAGGAGAATACCCAACCATCAGTTTGAGACCTCAAGCTCAATGCTCTTTAATACAGTATGTGGTTGAAACAATTATGCAAGTAAGAGTGAGCCAAAATTCTTCATTCACATTACTTTTTCACAGAGGGTCTGATACATTTGGATTTTTTCTCCCTTAACAAATGTAATAATCATTTGGAAACTGCATTTTGTATTCTCTGAGATAATTGTCTTTGTGTGATATAAAAATTGGCTTGATCAGAAAAAAGTGTGACAAATACAAAAATATATATGAATTCAGGAAGCGGGCATATACTTTGACGGCACTGTACATACTGTATTTTGAGAGATTACACATCAAGTATTTTTTTATTTTTTTAGCAGCAGTTTTTGCAGCTTTTTGTTCATTTCTTGACTTCGAAGATATAATCAATGTTGTAAATTTGTATATCTTCCAAACAACAATTTCAATATAACCTTGTAGACGATATATTGCCCACCTCTAGTTTAACCTAGTGCACAGTTGCACCATATACAAGCTATAATATATAGATACTGTATATAGGTACATAGATGATTATAACTATCCATATATAGGCAACTTATCAGCAACTTACCTCATTATTTATATTTTACTCCAACATTTGTTTTGTGTTGTTTCGTATCAGTTCTACCGAGGCAGACATTTACCCTGATACCTCTGGGGGAAATGAAACAAATGGCTACTTAGTGAGTATTTCGTTTCCGTTTGGTTCGCACCGTCTCTGTCTTCTGTTGGCCTTTTGCCGCTGATGTAAAGCTCCCGCGTCTACAATTACAGCTCACTAACTGTCTCCCTGTGTGTGCGGGACCAGATTTACTCTCTGCCGCTCGGCCCGTGGTCCTCAGCCTCTGCCTCGCAACGCCGATCGGGGAGAGGGATGAACTCTGGCAAACGAGAAGGTGCAATTTAAAAGCAGCACAGTGTTCTTTGGGTAAATTACCTGTTCAAGTTGTGGTCTTTGAAAGAGAAAGACTGTCCTGCGTGGTGCAATTCAATAGATGATAAAGCCTCACAATTAGGCCATGATTAGTTGCAAGTAATGCAGATTAGGCAGGGCTGTAAGTAGCCACCAATAATGTGTTTAAACAAATAACCCCTTTGTACTAAATGAGTAGTTAAGTTGTAATATATACAGTAAGTTAATGTACAAACCTTGTTCCCCTATCGACTGAAGCTAAAACCTTGTAATTTTTCACTTTTTCTCTCGTTCTTTTTCTCTTTCACCATAAACCATTTAGTTTTTCTTTTGCATCTTTTTTCTGACCGTCAAGCTCATTTCCGTTATCAAGTTACGCTCACCCGGAAGTTACCAAAATAAAAGCATAGATGTTTGACTCTAACCACCCCCTACAGCATAAACTAGGAGTAATTAGAACACAACAACAACAGCACAGAGCCAAGCAGGTAGCTACAAGTGCAGAAGGGAAGAAGAAAGAAGAAGTATATGTTCAGAGAGCCCTATCAGCCTGCGGTTACCCTAAATGGTCATTCGCCAAATCCCAAAAAAGACTAGTTAAAGAACAGGACCAACAAGCGACAGAAAAAAGAAGGAGAGGAGTATCTGTGCCTTATGTAGTGGGAGTCAGAGGAGAACATACAATTCCAGTCTATTTCAACCAATGGATACAATAAGACAAAAAATAGTTCACCCTAAAGACAAAATCCCAAACCACAAACAGAGCAACGTAGTTTACTCAATCCACTGCAAAAAAGAGGAATGCAAAGGAAATTACATTAGAGAGACAGACAATTACGTCATAAAAGACTTGGTCAACACCGAAGAGAGAGCTCTAGTGGCCCTCAGTCGGCTGTGCATCTCCATCTCAAAGCCACCAATCACTCATTTGAGGACAGTGAGGCTAAGATTTTAACAAAAGAAAGTAGATTGTTTGAGAGAGGAGTCAAAGAAGCCATATTTGTTAAAAAAAAAAAAAGAGACTCCATCCATGAATTGCAATTGAGGACGCAGGTTTAACTTAGACCCGATTTGCAACAATATCCTCAGAGAGAAACCGGTCTATAGCAACAACAACAACAACAACAACCGTAGACCAAAACCATATCAATGTCATGCTAGTGAAGCTGTACAATTGGGCAGAGCAGGGCCATAGGGAAGTGTCAACAGCCTTAGAGCTAAGTCCAGGGTGAGTCAATAGGGAAATAATGAGCACTAATCAGGTGTGAATAGATGTTTTCCAACCTTTAGTACCAAGAGAGGTGGGACTTAGAGGTTAACTCCTCCTACTGGTTGCTTATTAAGAGACCCACGAACGCCAAGTCATCATTCGCTGACAAAGATCTTTGGATAAAGATCGAAACATCCTACACTTCAACTACAGAGTACAGATGAAGACTGAAGAATCTGTTTGTTTTTGTGTTTTTTGTTTCATATCAATTAGCTTTAGCAGTCAAGCATTGTGAATTATGAGTGATCAAGAATATCTTCTTACCAGACTATCAGCAAACCTGGCACTTCTAAATTACTATTTTACTATCAATAAACTGTCTTGTAGCCATGCCTTTCTAAGTATTTGAAATAAACAACATCCAAAGGCAAAAGTACAAAGTGCAGATTGACGTGAGGACACGGGGCGGCCGGCAGCAGAGACGTGATGAGAACAGACTAAAGGTGAAGCTGCCTGTTATAATGATGCATTCAGACAGCACAGATCAATGTCACTGTCTCCTCTCGCAGGTGATTGGCCGAGCTAAGCGGCTTATCACTTTGTGTTTATTTGTGCAACACTGCCTATTCCTGATAGATGTATTATATAAAGGTGTGACTCATGCAGAAATATAGATTTTTCCCGTGAGGTAAGGTGAGGATTTCATTCCACACTATTCAATTTGCAGGTCTCCAAATGTCCCGCTCAATCTCCTCCCAGCGATGAAGGCACTTTCTCTTTCGTAAGGCAAATGGACAGATATGGAAAGCTGTTGCAATATGGACATTTATGTGAACATCATTTATAGCCTCTATCTTATTTGTTGAAAGATTGATCTAATTTTAGACCAGTTTTATCAAGCATTTCAATTGTTGCTTTAATAGATCTTGAGATGAATAATGCTCCAATTAGTGGTTAGCTCCCTGACAGCTCACTTCACTGCTGCGAGATCATATAGTATTTTCTCTAAGCACTGTCATCATCAGAGTTAAACACAATAAAACATGTTTGTGAGCTCTCGGCTGTCGAGAAGTTTGCCTTTGTAACAAAGGTTCTCACGTTGTTGTTATCAGAACAGGATTGTTTACAGTTGAGAATATTTCATCTCATGTAATTAAGAGACCGAGACTGACAACAAAGGTGCTTTTCTCAAGCCTTTAGAACAAAGAGAGGTGGGACTTACAGGTAAACTCCTCCTACTGGTCTTTATAATCCAGTGGCGTCCAAGTTTGCTCAGTGCTGACGAAGCTCTTTGGATGAAGAGCGAAACGTCCTACACTTCAAGTTTTACAGATGAAGACTGAAGAATCTGTGCCTCATCTATTTAACTTCTTCAGCTCAACTGTTTTTAAGCACTCCTCCTGAGTTGCGATGGGACAAAAACAAAACACACGATCAAGCAGAACACAAGATGGAGTGAGGCTATTGTTACAGATTGTAGGCGAGCTGAAACAGGTGAATTTTGAGCAGTGGTTTGAAGGTAATCAATGAGTTTCTGATATTAAGGGGGGAGTGAGTTCCAGAGGGCGGGGGCAGCTATGGCAAAGGCTCGGTCCGGTGCTTGGATTTAGTGATGGGTGTGAGGAGGTTGGAGCCTGCAGAGCGGAGGCGGCGGGCGGGACAGTGGTGCTGTAGAAGGTCTTTGTGAGGTACGGGTGGGCCAGGTTATGGAGGGCTTTATAGGTGATGAGCAGAACCTTGAAGTGTATTTTTGTCAAGAATTCTGCGGCGATCACTGAAGATACAAAAGATGCAGTTTAAGCCTACATAGAAGTGCTTTTCAAAAAGATGTAATGTGTTAGAATAATATTTGAAGTGTTAGATTATCATTTGGCACACGTGTTGGGAGGGGGACCTGAACTCGTGCTTTCTTTTTCAATTCAGGGTGAAAGAACAGCAACGGGAAGGGCCTTAAAAGATTGAACTCCTCCCCTCAATTAGCAGTTTGCCACATGAACCACATGAGATGAAGAAGCCTTTTGGATGACAGACAAAACATCCTCATCTTTATGCAACCCAGTCCAGACGACAACAACATTACATCTGTCAGTGATTAAAAGAAGTGCAACACAACTGCGTTTTAATCAACCTCAAATTTGGACAATGGGGCTGGACAGGTTTAGTTCATTTAGCTTATGGGAGCGTGATTTTTTTTTTGTCTCTCATTTACACTATTCTAAGCAGCAAATTAACACCTTTCTTTCTCACAACACTTGTCAATTTGCATGTGAGAAGATTTAAATTACTCGAGAAGACACAGCTACAGTAATGCTGGATGAATAAGAACATACTCTGGGCTACTGGTATATTTGGGTTTAAGTTTGATTTAATCCATAATTATACAAAAACTGAAGAGGGACAAAAACTGCTGCTCCATTCAGATTAACAGTGCAGTCAAACGGTGCACATGCTCACCGCTAGATGCTATAGTAGAGTCAATACTCAATTGTTAAACCTTAAAGGAAAGTAGGAGTTGCACAATAGATAGATAAAATGGAAGTATTCTCCACATTTGAAAAGCCTTAATCCATCATTATCATGCCGTTTTCAGCTCTGCCGTCAAAGGGGGTCATTTACCAAGCATATGCTCATGTGCAAAACGAGTAGTACGTGCAAAAGTGGACCAGCAGCCCAGTTATTTGTGCATGTCAGACTTGTGGCCCCAAAACTGTAATAAGCATGATTTCAAAAGTTAAATCTGTTGCCACGCGACCACAAAATAGCACAAAATGTTTCAATTTGCGCTCGCTTTTTAGCCCCTGCGTCGATAAATTACCCCCAAAGTGTGTTAATCTCAACGCCGTTACTTTGTTAGCTGCCATTGTTAAAAGTGAAAGCTTGAATTTACACTTTAGTCACAAGCAGGGCAGTTGACAGACTTGGTGGGGCCCGGGGCAAGAAGGTTTCTCATGGGCCCCCCACAACCCAACCCTTACCTGTTTGCTGCAGCATTTTTAAAATAAATCATTTTATAGGCTGTATTTTGGGGCCCTTTCCCACAATTTTACACCACTTTTCTCTCATCATTCGCTTCCTTTGGTCCTGCTTAACCTCTTAAACCCCACCCGGTGTCAAATTTGGGTCCTATAGGGTTTAACAGGTTAAAGAACACTCCTCCTTCATTTGTGTTTAGTGGGGGAGTGTGCATTCAAGGAAAACTTTAAGATGGACAAAAATAAACCATCCCGAGTTATTGAGATGATTTTACGCATTAAGACACATGTCAAAGCAAATAATGATATATATATTTTTTTTTAAAGAATCATGCAGAACAAGGGAAAAAATATAATATGGGCTCCTTGCTGGGCCCCCCTGGTCCTGAGGCCCGGGGACAACATTTTAAAATAATCAAATCAATGCAGAGATACCCAAAATTATGTTCATAAGCCACAATTATGCTTTTTATGTCCACTTTAGTCGCAGTATGAAGTAGTACTATGGTGAATATAACAGCTATTCACCCAATTCCCCTTTCTAATACAACACAACACACGCCCAGGCAATTCACAAGCAGTCAGACACTCGGAGAGGAAGACAATAGCTCCGATCCCCCGGCATCTCTCCACCCGACCGCCACGGCTGAGATTAGACAGACACGGGGCAGGTGAGGTTGCCGCGTCTGACAGCCGGGTCCGTTGTCATCTTCGTCCCCTCCTGGTTACCGTGACGACGTGGCGTGAGTGACAGATGGAGCCGGGGCGCTGGTCGCTGGTTAAATGTGTCAATCACGTTCGCGGATATAAAGAGCTTAAGGGGATAGTGTGCAGGGGTCGCAAGAGTCACCCGGGGGAAATGGGAACTCAAACGGACATTATATGGGACCGGCTTCGGCGAGTATTTCAGATTGATGAGGATTTCTCTTCAGATACACTTTGGACTATAGACGCTGAAGAAAGTGATGCATCTTGGGGCGAAAAATACAATTTTAATGATTGCAATTAATCTCAAAGGCAGCAGTCCCTCTGTTCACAAGCAGGGTGGTGTCGGACTGCAGATTGCCACTGTGGGTTGTAACTTGCCAGTCTTTGACCCCCCCACTCCCCCTCCCCATCTCATCAACGGAATAGGTTGCACACATGAACTTTGCAGCTGTCTGGTCACACAGACACAATCACATCCTGAGATGAACATCAACAGAGCTTGCAGTACCTCTGTTTACAGGAGGGGGCTGTTGGCAATGGAATGGGTTACAAAAGTTTAACAAGGAACGCTGTCTGGTCACACAGATGGCCAATAATATATCTAAAACAGAAAAAACTTTGTGTATAAAATCTGCCAGTTTAGACAGTACATCTTCATGCAAAAGCCTTTCTTTTTTAACCGTACTTATAGCTTGAAATGAGGCCACAAAATTCCACCCCAAATTGACTAATTTCAGCAGTACACTACCCCTAACAAAATCAAAGCTATGGAAAAAGTGATTCAATATATGTGGCTGATGCAACGGATAATGCTAGATTGTCAGGTCGGGAGGAACAGTCTTCAACTTGACATGTCATAACAAAAATTAAGTTCAGGAACAGGGATATGAGGTTAGAGTTCGTTTTACGGTTAGGTTTAGGTATATTGTCACAAAACAACGAATAGATCTATCCAAAATGACGACAGACTGTCCCTCCCGACATGACAATCTATCACTAGCCCTGATGCAACCAGCCGTGTAGTGTGACTGAATTGATTTGGCTCATGACGCTTAATTAAGACGTGTCTTCCCCGAGATCTTGACAATACGCACATGGACAATCATGATCATCTCTATACCTTCCCATTATTGTTGATGTTGGATCTCGCTATCTCTCACTCTCCTCACATACCGCGACAAACACATTAAAATATAAGTCCGTGCAGTGCATGCACACACATGCACACGTCATGGGTAATAAGCTGTAAAGATTCCTCAGGGTTTCTGCTGAGGACGTGTTGAAAAGAGGATTCCTCAAACATGAAGTCAGACGAGAGCTGAATTTATAAGTGTAATAAAACCATAGCAATATAATAAAAAGGATGTGTGGTTTGATGAGCTTGTTGTTGTCTTTGCCCTTACATGGACTTGCTGAACATACAATAAATATGGGTCCATATACTCTTACTAATAATACTATTAATAATAATATTAATACTATTACCTGAAGTAGACCTAAAACCCATGATAGGACCTTGCTATTACTACAATTGTCACTACCCTTGTCTGGAGTCAAAGTCACGATGATTTAGGTTCCTTGTGATGCTGGTCTTTCTGAAAAACAGGGACTAAATCAGAGATCCCTTCTTTAGAAATGACTCTCACAACGACAGCGGAGTACTATCTATTGAAAACCGCTGTCAATGTTGTTTATTTTGTGCCTGTCACGTTGATGGATTACGCAGAATCCGCTGCAATTTGTTTTCAGAAGCACCACTCATGTTACGACACTGATGCAAAGTTTGTCGGATAAACTTTGGATTTCGCAGTTGATTCCTTTTCAGTGTATAGCCCTGAAATATAGGCCATGTAATCTATATGTGGGGAGCACTTGATGTAATGAGCGCATGTCGTGATGTAACCGCCATATGGGAATTAAACAGGAAATGTCTTGGAGAGATGACTGTGAATAGCAAAATAGTCTGATTAATTAGGGAAAGGTATGAAGATACAGCATGCGATCTTGCGTTATTTTTAAAGTGTGTTTGACAGGTTAGACCAGTGGTTCTCAACTGCTGTGTCGGGACCCCAAAGTGGGTCACGGAGCCATTTCAGTGGACGCTGCCCTAAAAAGGACTGCACATAGCCTCAATTTGGATCGTTTTTGGGAGTTTGCCATATTCATCGATGTCTAAAACGACAGAACTCTGTGAGGAATACTGGAATTTGAATGCTGTACAACCAACCATAAAAGCTAGTCAGGCTAACAAACAACTTTTCTTCTTAACCCTCTGAGCCCCATTAGCTTTGGTGACGATGCCACAGATAAAGTTTACTTACCTGCGAATATTTTCTGATCCGTAAAAGATAGAAACTTACCCCCCCCCCCCTCATAAAGCAGAAATTCCATGCTCTCTGTCAATAAGTGTCTGTAAAGTTGAACATTTTCTTTTGTATTTCTGGTGTTAAAATTTTGCACATACTTATAAACCCAATACAAGTTGTTAATTATGAAAGTCCAGGTTCTCCTGGAAAAAAAAAAGGTATAACACTTGAGGGTACACTGAAAGGAGGTGTTTTAATAGCATTAAAGAGCAAAAAACTCCAGGCGAGAGAAAATACCCTAAAATACCCATGGGCATCAGAGGGTTAACATTGTCAAGACATAGAAAGGAATGTTTTATAGCTTGACATAGCACTTTCCTTATTCTATGTCAAAACCAGTTCTCTTTTTCATTCTTAAATTCCCACATCTCCCGCTGTGTCTCATCATCCAATATTTCACTCCACTGTTGGAGGTCATTAGCTCTCATACCAGGGAAGATGTCTAACCCAGTCACTCTCGAACACACTGAAAATGGCTAAATATTGATAGGGTTCGGTTTAAAAGAGCACAAATCAATAGAGTGCTGGGAGCGTGAGGGCGAAGACAACTGTCAATCGAATCACACATTAATAAATAAGTTTAAGTGAACTTGCCGTGTCATGCAGGTTGAAATGATACAAGGTGCAGTATGATGAGACCAAGTTGTGGGATATGCTTATTACAGGGTTAATAAGTTCAACTAACTTCATTTACTCTTAGAAATAAGACTTGTAGGAGCCGATTTGCATGGGAGAAATCAGCTATATGTTTTAAAGGATTATAATATTTACCAGCCCAGCACAATAAAGGCTTTCTTTGTATTGTAATTATCGAGAATGTTGATGTGGGAGGAGTGCCTTGGATTTTCGCTTGTCTTTTAAGTTTCTGTTCCCCAAACACCTTCCCAAAAAACAACTTTCTGAGCATTTTCTTTCCCGTTTCACTTATTCAACTACATTTACTCAGAAATAAAAAGGAGAAATGTCATTTTATGCTAATGTATGCGGGCAGTTAGCAAGCCGCTACTCCAGAACACTTCCCCGACTTTGTTAGCCTGTCCAATGCTGTTTTCTGCTAGCATTCGCCATCAAATATTGTCGTCTTTTCTTTTTTTTTCTTTTTTTTTTTGGTATTTTTTGCAGGTTTTTCTGTAATTTTTCTCACTATTTTTTTTTCATAACTTTTTCGTGATTATTTTCCATTTTCCATTATTCTTTTGTATTTCTTCTGCCTATTTTGTCAGTTTTCA
>OMNZ01037251.1:27765-38961 GCA_900303255.1 Lesueurigobius sanzi | reverse complement strand
TACTATTAACATTGAAATGAAAACTTTTAAAACATTTTATATATATTAGTGATTTTTATTTATTTATTGAATAACAATTTTTATTCTTCATGTTTAGCATTTCATAGTTTTTCTATTTCATTGTTTATTTTTATGTCGGAATGAAAATAATATCTTATGAAATCCCAAAAAATATATTATCATTTATTTTTTTATTTGAGATTCCTATTCAAAGTAATTTGAATAGTTTTGTCTCAAGTCTGATTCCATAGACTAGCAACAGGAAGAGTTCACAACTTTCTAAAGAGCCGATAGTTTGTCAAAATGAAGGCAAAATGCTACAGGTGAATAGGGAAAATAATTTAAGCTTTTGTTGTATATTACAGACATACAGTTGCTCAAAAGTTTATATCCCCTTTTAATCTTTAGGCCATTTTCTCACAAAACTCTATTTCCCACTCATGGTTAGTGGTTTGTGTGAAGCCATTTATTATTATAGTTTACTCTTTTGAAATCATAATGAAACAGAAACTACTCAAATGTCCCTGATCTAACGTTTACATGACCGTCACCAACTGCCAGGAAAACTGTTCTTGAGCAAAGAAAAACTCACTTCAGCTGAAATACAGGACTCTCGATGTTTGTTTCAGGATGTACAATGTGCAAACTTTTGATCAGGGACATTTGGCTAGTTTCTTGTTGAGAGAGAAATAAAGGTTTTTGTGTTATCATTCATATTCTATGGAATGCAGAAGTTCAACATACCCGGACATTCTGCCAGGGGATAGAAACTTTTGAGCACAACTGTAAATATGAGGGAAAATTGTTTTTTCTGATGTGTTTTTTATATTTTCATCTAAAAATTGGGCAATTTATATGTAAAAATGTCCAAAATTACCTATATTTCTGGCAACAAAACGCTTTTATAGTTTTATTTTGTTTATATATGAGTGACAACGATTTGTTCAGAGGGGATTTTAGATATCTTATTTAGTTTTTGAATAGACTAGTTATTAATGTATAAATCTATACAAATTCAAATGTCTTGAGAGAAACTGGACACAAAGTGCTCAGCAAGTCAGTACCATGAAAGTAGTTTTTTTGGGGAAGGTGCTCTTTGGCGTTTGGGGAACAGAAACTTGAATGTCTTAATGTTTTTTTAGGGTTCAAAACTCAATAAATCAGGCTCTGGACAAACCTTCAAAATATTGTTTAAGACTGTAAAGTTTGGAGTCTGTAGGAGCTACTAAAGTGGAGTGTTGTCGCCACAATGTGAGAAAAAATGTTTTTAAGCCTTCTCTTTTGATTCAACTTGATTAAAAACAACTAAATGGATTGCTTAGAATTTTGCTATGCCCTGTGTTGAATTGGTTCCGTAAACTATCCCAATGAGAGACTACTTTTCCCCTCTCATCTCCTGTAGCCCTTCTATCCTCTTTCAGAACCTACTTTGGCTGTTTTAATATGCCTTGTATTATTTTCTATAGAGTTGATATTGCTATTTTGCATTGCCTGCTTCATAAACCACTTTATGCTGTTGTACCCTTTCGTTATAAGAAAAACTTTAATTACTGACTCAAGATTAGCCTCTCTCTCTCTCACTTGTTAATACTTTACATACTGCACATTTTTTGGGGCTTGTGCATGTCGTCGCCGTCTCAAACCTCAAGTATTCAGGAATGAGCGGCTGCAAAGAGGATTTTTACAGTTCCAAACCTGGCTTTCCACTGTGGCCTGAGCAGATGGCTTACACGGTTTTCAGTTGCTCCACATTTCTCATTAAAACAGGTGCTTGAAATTGGAATTGGATTAACTTTTATAGAAAAAACTGCCTCTGTCTCGTGCTCTACTTTCTCTGTTTGATCAGCCACCTGCCTCACGGTGCCAACCAGGTGATAAGGATGTTAGAAAATAATCAACATGCAACTTTTCTATTTCAGTTGGAGCAGGTGCCAATACAACTTTATGAAAGAAATTTACGAAAAGAAAAAGTCCAAATGTTTTCCCTGATCATTGTCATTGGATTCACAAACCTGCCATATTATTCTCATGGCCAACATCACGCATTTTGAATATTGTCTCCACTTTTGCTTGCTACTACAGAAGCAGAGACTGGGCACTTCTCCATCCACACAGTAGCTACAGGACACCACACCTCTCACATGGCCAGGCACAACATAAAAACACGTGTGCAGAGATCGCACAAACGTGAAAATATTTGAAGAAAGAATGACAGATTTGCAACAATAGCTCAGGGTGCCACTGCGCCACAGCGGCCACACCGCGGTCCACGCACGTGCCGCTGCTGCTCACGTTTCAGCCGCATGGTCAGTGTGGTCTTTATAGAGTGGAGCAGGGAAAGCGCAAAGGCGGCTGAAAGAGACTATTTAATGGCGACGATCAACGAAGCGAGGAGAGACTGAAGAGAGCCCTGTCGGTGCCAGCGCTGATCTTGTGTCAGTCTCACTCCCAAATCAAATGAATAAAGTGCGCGGCTTGTCTCAGGTCCGATTCGTGCGTCGATAAAAATCTATGAATTATCTGCATTGTTGTATAGGATGCAGTGTTCAAGGCGTGTGGAAATAGTAGCGGCTTATAACCTGGTATCTACTGTATAACTGACCAAATGGGTCTGAATTTTGATGTTAAGCAAGTATTAAAAATAATTATATATATTTTTTAAGTCCCTCCCTCAGTAACAAGAGTCTTGCAGGATTTGTGTGGACCAATGAGACTAGCTTTCCTTTAGACAAGCTTTCCGATATGATGATAAAAATCAAATCGTAATCTGATCTCCATGACGATGTGCGGTTTTGGTAACATTGTCATATCGTCATTCAGTGGTTTTTATGTTTAACGCAGCTCTGAGGACTAAACCGGACTAAAGCAGAGACTGAAAGTCTAAACCAGAACCAGAAACTAAAAAGGACTAAACTATAGGGACAGAACGAAAGGACGATTACCCTGGACTAAAGCAGGACTAAACCCAAGGACTCAATCAGAAATAAACCAAGAGAAAACTGGGTCTAAATCAGGTCTAAACCTGGACAATATCACAGACTGGAGCTGGATTAGACCAGGACTAAACCATGAAGGAAGCATGTCAAAACTTTGGACTGAAACTTGGACTAAAACAGGTCTTAACCAAGACTAAACCACTACAACATCAGGTCTAAACCCAAGAAGAAGCAGATGGTTTTAGTTTCCTTGAGAAAATCAAAATCGTGACTTAAATTAAAGAAAATCGCCCAGCCCTAGTTTCCTTTTACTGGGACCGAGAAGGGGCTTTCCGGTCCAATCAGGCGGGGAGGGGGAGGTTGTTTACTTTAAGATTTTCTCTCTCCTCATTTTGCTAACTTACTGTTTATCACTTGTAGGCTGCCCTCTACTGACTGTGAAAGCCTCATTCATATGCATGTCCATTAAAATGCATTACTGCTTCATCAGAAATATTTGTATTGCATGTATTGAAAAATACATTGTCTCACCCCAGTTTGTTATCGTTTGTCCATTTCATCTCACCGTCTTTTATTTTGCTTTGCTATCGATTGCGCAGTCATATCAGGTAAACCATTTCTTTAAATCCCATTTTACATAAACACATTCCCACGTCTTATTAGCTCCTTTCACTAAAGCCGTAGAGAATCTGTGGATTAACTGAGTAAATCCTCACATCGAGCGTGTTTGGTTTTATTTATTGATTTTCTGGCCTCTCGAGATGGCACTTTTAAAAGGATTTCGTGGCTGTGAACTGCGTCGAATTAAATACTCATTTATTTTTATTATAACTCCCAGTGCACATGAATTTACTGGTTCATTTGTATTCCAGGAGCAGCAGCAAAGAGCAGTGTTGCTTTGTGTGAATGTTTATTTGGACAAATGTTGAACTTTACTGAGGTTAAAGCCCTTTTATTATCATCAATAATCAAGCAGCCAGGAAATATTAACCTTTACCCAGTTGGTGGAGCGTTCTTCTGCTCATAAATTCATAATTCATCATAATTTTAGTCAAAGTACAGGGTTCCCACTCTACCTGGAAAACCTGGAAAATTACCTACCTTTTTTCAAGTCATGGAAAATTACAGAAAATGTTCTGGAAAAACACATTTTAAGATAAGATAGTTCTTTATTGATCTCACAATGGAGAAATTCACTTGTTACAACAGCTCTTAAGACAGGATCACACGGGGATGCAAAAAGTCACGACATGTGCCATCAAGGAAGGAAATAAGTTTGTAAAACAGGTAATAGTGATAATAATAATAAAACATTAAAATATAGCAGTGTCTCTTAGCATCTCTCTGTAAATAAACTATACAGGCACCTCTTATACACACTAAATAAGATTTAAAAAAAATAGACTCTTGGTCAAATTAGGCAGGATGTGATATGTATGAAATGGAAAATAAATCATTTTAGTCAAAGAGGGAAGAACATTTTCAGGTTTTTGTCCAGGAAAAACACATTTTGTCCTTGAATATATTTCTCCTCCCTTTGCTTTTCAGTTTAAAATAAATGTAAGCGATACTTTTCCCACCACACGAGACTAAAGACCAGCTCATTCTGCTCCAGAACACAGGAAAAGTGATCTTCTATTTCAGAATTTTCACAGGGGAGGACCCCCAAACCCCCCATTTTACCATGTTCCCAAGGAAACATATACTTTGCATGTCTAATCTTGAATCTCTTTAGACTAAAAAGCTACAGGCTTTAGCCATTATTAGATGGCATCCACAGGGGGCGCTGATGAGTGAGAAGGGCAGAGAGAACCATATCACAATGTTTTATGTATTTTTGCACTTTTAATTACCTGGAAAATAATTTCAAGTAAAGAGTGAGAACCCTGAAAGTATATTTTTGTGATTAAATTTGAACTAAAAGTAAATTAGAACCATTATATTGTGGCTTCTTGCGTTTCTGCCATATATAGGGTCAAAGAAACTCAACCTATAGCTTCGTACCTCACCTATAGGTTAATGTCCGTATTCTTAACCTTTGATAGTAAATGTGTCTGCGGTGCGTCCCCAGTGTCTCTGCGATGGATGAAGCTGCCCCCCGTGAGGAGCTCGGGTCATGAGCGAGTCCGCGAGGTGCCGTACATGCGCTATGGCCACACCGCGGTGCTGCTGGACGACACTATCTACCTCTGGGGCGGACGCAACGACACGGAGGGCGCCTGCAACGTGCTCTACGCCTTCGATGTCAGTAAGTACAGCTGCGGCCGCCACAGGGGGCTCCGCATCAGCCCAGACTTCAATCAGAAAGTAAAATCAGGACCAAATTAGTCAGTAGTTTTGTCGTTGAAGTGTACGACGTTAGTCCAAATATCGTCATCAGCTTAATAAAGGCTTGAGCACGCTTTTGGGTCTCTTAAGAGTAAACCAGAAGGAGGAGTTAACCTCTAAGTCCCTCCTCTCTTGGTGCTAAAAGTAGGAGAACATCTAGCCTATTCATACTTAATATGGCTCGTTGAATAGGCTCGATGTTCTACTACTTTTAGCACCAAGACAGGAGGGACTTAGAGGTTAACTCCTCCTTCTGGTTTACTTTTAAGAGACCCACCAGAATG
Organism: Lesueurigobius sanzi; assembly: GCA_900303255.1. Lineage (NCBI taxonomy): Eukaryota > Metazoa > Chordata > Actinopteri > Gobiiformes > Gobiidae > Lesueurigobius > Lesueurigobius sanzi. The sequence continues at coordinate 33,413 of OMNZ01037251.1, read as the reverse complement.
CTCAAGTCGTTAATTAAGCTGATGACGATCTTTGGACTAAGATCAAAACGTCCTACACTTCAACTACAGAGTACAGATGAAGATGAATTTTTGCCTACGATGGACAACTCCTGTACGACTGAGAACCTACACGAATAGTCATAGTTTTACTCTCTTCTCAGGCAAAATGCAACAATCCAAGCCGATGTGAAATCCACGCTGAGTAACACTTTCCTGACAAATATATATCCATAAATAATAAAATGTCTCTTGAATTTGACCGGTCTTGATCGCAGAAATCCATTAATGGCAGAGCTTTGCAAACTTTTTCAGCAGATGTAGTGCACTCATCATTTCGGACGGCCTGCTCCTTATCTCTCCTCCGCAGGTTACGTCACTGTGGTGCTTGAGTCACATGATCAGCGGCCAGGAGAAAGTAGTGAAGAGAAACGTGTCCGAATTGCCAATAAAATGAGTCCACTATATAGTCTACTATACAGTGCGGGACTATATAGTAAATGAGTAGTTAGGGGTTAGGGTGGACATTCGGACACAGCCTATATTTCACTCAGTACAGGCTGATCTAGTCCCATATTGTCTGTAGATCTCACTTCAGACTTTTTTCACCGACAGTCATCGAAAATTCTCCCCGAGGTTTCCTAATTTTCTCCCATGTGGTTTTAAGGGTTGTTCCTCGCTGTGGAGGAGGGTCTAAGGATGTGGGATACTCTAAGCTTCTTATGTCTTATTTACTTGTTTACGGGACGTTACATTTCGTGTGTGACTTATTTTGATCGTTCTTGATGTCTGATATTGATTTTGTTTTTGTCCATACCGACCTTTGACCGCTCAAAGCTGTCAAACCAGGATAACACACTGAGACGGCCTCTGGGCCAATAGCAGACGGAGCCTCACACTGAGCCAATAAAACGCTTTGACGCAGTGAACCACAGCTCACAGAATGAAACACTTTTCGAGACACCGACACTTGGGTCACGTGACCAGCTGCTGTGTTAGATGCTCCGATGCAGTGCTTCGAAACAATTTATTTCAGGAAGAATGATACAAGCTCCGGAGCTCCGGTTTCATTTCCCCATCACTACACTACTACACATGTATGACCATATCTAAATTAGAAGTTAAAAGAGGGCGTTTTAACATCTTATTGCCTACCAAACGATGACGCTCTGCTGTCTTTGTGCAGATACCCACCGATGGTTTACCCCCAAGATTTCGGGCACTCTCCCTGGAGCTCGGGACGGCCACTCGGCCTGTGTCCTCGGCAAAGCAATGTATATATTTGGAGGCTACGAGCAGCTGGTAAGTGGTGATTATTCTGCAGCTGTTTGTGAACAGTTAAACTGAATCTCTTCCCCTGCTGCTGTGGTGGTGTTGTTTAGGCCGACTGCTTCTCCAATGACATCCATAAGCTGGACACGGTCTCCATGGTGTGGACTCTCGTAAACGCAAGAGTGAGTAGGAATGTTTTTGGTTTTAATAAATAAATATATATGTTTATTCAAATACTAAACAAGATCCAATCCCCTCTGAGCAAATCGTTGTCAGCCTAATGAAACTATGAATTTAAACCTGGCTCTATTAGCCAACTCTGTGCAGAATCGTGCACTTTGTGGCCAGTTATTGAATTTTTGCATGTTGATAGTTATGGACACATGGTTTTCAAAAACCATTGTAAGCAGGTTGAGATCGCCCCCTAGAGGCTGCTTGCACAAAATCCAATATGGCCGCTGCAAATGAAAAGTGAATAGTGTGGCTCCAATTTCCTCTAGAACCTTATGTAATACCACTTTTCCAATGTTTTGGGGGCGGTGATTCCATTTACGAGGGTTTCCAAGGTTTATCTGAAGGTCAATGATTATTTTCAAGAGAATTTGGGACAAACAATTGTATGTACCAATGTGCCATGCACTTACATGGTACACCTTTCCAGGTTTTCAACACATTATTATAATTCTTAGTGGGACAGGGACAGCAAGGTGTACAAAACCTGGAAAGGTAGGTTTAAAACCCAACATCATATGTAAGTGAATGATACAGTCAATTGTTTGTCCCAAATCCCCTTGAAAATAACCATTAACCTTCAAATAAACCTTGAAAACCCTCATAAATGGAATCCTCGCCCCCAAAACATTGGAAAAGTGGTATTACATATGGTTCTAGAGGAAAAGGGAGCCACACTATTCACTTTTCATTTGCAGCGGCCAAAATCTTGTGTCCATAACTATCACCATGCAAATTTTCAAAAACTCAAACTCAAATTGCCTCCCGCTATATGCATTATTTTGATCTTGTTGGTTTTTTGGCCATTTTTATGCATAAAATATATATCGTCTACAAGATAATTGTTGTTTGGAAGATAATCAAATTTACAATGTCGAGTAGGTCTTCATACTCAAGAAATGAAAAAAAAAAAGCTGCAAAAACTGCTGCTGCAAAATAAAAATTAAACATACTTAATGTGTAATCTGTCAAAAAATGGAAATGGATATTAATGTTCTTTTTTCTGCACTTTTGCTGTTTATTAAAGACGGTTATCAACAACAAAGTGATGTAAAAGAATACATTTACCAGCACATTTTTCCATGTTTTTGATGGTTTCAAATTCAAATGAATGTCTGAATGTATTTATCCTCCACATTCAGCTGCAGTCTCCCTTTATGAAATGAAATAAACCTGTTGTGCGGTCAGTGTTGTGCGGTCAGTGTTGTGTGGTCAGTGTTGTGTGGTGAGTGTTGTGTGGTCAGTCCTGGCTAAAGCCCTCGTGACCGTCTGTGTTGACAGTTTCCTAAAGTCCGCTCTCAGCTGATGGCCGCGTACAAAAGCTCAGAAATGTAATGCTGCTCTCTGGGAGTCGTCCAAGTCCAAAAGGCCCACACAGGATTACACAGCCCCCTCTTCAAAGGCCACACACTCCACCAGCTCACAAACACGAGATACTACAGTGTATTTTTACCACTCAAACTTAAGGATGATGAGATGGAAACCCTGCTTTAGTTTGTAGTCTAGGGAAAAAAACAAGAAAAAATCCGCACAACAGAGTGTCTGAACAAGGCAGTGTACTAGATTAATTTGCCTGAATAGTTACTTTACTAGTTACTGAGGACACCAAAACTCAACAGCACAGTTATTAAAGGGTATTTTAGTCATAGATCTGGTTAACTTTGGTCTAGTTTTCCATTTTGGCCTCCCGTGTAAAAATTGGGCACCCCTGGTCTAAAGTCACTGTGAAAGATGCCCATGTTTGACTTGGATTGAATACATTTCCTTGTCACAGCATGAGGGGAACAATAGGAGCAGATTGAGGACTGAGGCAGGATTTACCTGGCTTTAGTCCAGAGGAACATCAAGAGGCTCCGCTTTGTTCACCTGTGGGTTTATATTCCACATTATACTTCCTTATGCATTTGTGTGAGCTTTACATGTTTAATTAGTATTCTTTTGTCGTTCTAAACAATTCATTACAGGGTCAATGACATGTAAAGCGTTGGAAACAATGTGAGAAGAAGAAAAGAAAGAGAAAGATGGCATGCATATTTTATAATCTGGAACAATGTGTTTTCGCGAGCCACGTTTGTCAAAGAAGAAGAGCTTTATTTAGTGCCATAAAGAGATTTACATGGGACAATTTAACATTCACTCCATTCACGGTGGTGAATATACATTTGTGGACACAAGTTTACATATTCTTTAACTATTTTGGTAAAAGGAACAAACAGAGTCCTGTATTTCAGCTGAAGTGAGTTTTTCTTTGCTCCTGGCAGTTGTTGAAGGTCATGTAAACGTTAGATCAGGGACATTTGAGTAGTTTCTGTTTCATTATGATTTCAAAAGAGTAAACTCAGTTCTTTGGCAATAAATGGCTTCGCACAAACCACTAACCATGAGAGGAAGAAAGACGTTTATGTGTCATTCATCCTGAGCCTATTGTACATGCGTTAAGTGGTGGTAGAAACCACAGAAAACTCCACAACAACATTCAAAAGTGTTTAAATTAAATTTTTTAATGCATTTGGAACTCATCTGCATCCAGGGGATCCGAAATCCAGGGACAGAGTTGCACTATTTACAATATTGGATGTATTTCATAGTATTTCTCCTAGAAAATATGAAGGTTGAAGTATTTAAACAATAAATATAAAGAATAGTGAGTTTGAGCAATGCTTTAGCAGAATTAAACATTTCTTTAGGGAAGTTGACAGAGTGCACTGCAAAATGTGATCTCTTGATAAGTTAAATTTGCTTGAATTCATATTATTTGACCTCATTCTGGGTGATTTTAACTTGCCAAGTGAAATTATCTGCACTGAAATTAAGAAAAAACAGCTTTGGATAATAAATCTAAATTTACTTCAAAAATGATATGCTTTTTCTCACATTAAGTGCAAAAATACAAAATTACTTACAATAAGGTAAAATATATGAATTCAAGCACATTTAACTTATCAAAATGTCACTTCTTGCAGTGTGGTCACACTAAATTACAATATTTAATGTGAACCTTGATATTTTTGTTATAAATAATGAAAGAGCGTGCAAGTAAATTAAATTGATGGTCCAAACACATTCCTCATACATTTCTAAAATCCAATTTCTTCACCAAAAATGAGTTTAAAAACACATTTCACAACTTGCGAGTGACTTTTTAGGATCACTGTCACAGAAATGCACGAAAAGCTTTATATTTAGAAGCACAGTGTAATTTTGACAAGTGTATGAGTTGACAATACACTAAAGAAAGTAGGATAAAACAGATTTCCACTTCTAGGACTAAACCAGGTGAAGTGCCTTTACTCTCCACTAGATGGCAGTGTTTACCCAGGACACAGGCCTCTGTTGAGGAAGCTCATATTGACAATAGATGAGCTGAGGGTCAGAGAAGGTCAAGTAAATAAATGCATTAGTCTGTCCAGAGCCAACACTGTCTTTGATGTTTGCTTTCGTCAGTGAAAAGGCTGCACATGAACTACGACTGTCCGGAGGTTTACGCGCTGCCTCTGTCTCCGCAGGGCACTCCGGCGCGATGGAGGGACTTCCACTCCGCCACCATCATCGGCTCAAAGATGTTTGTGTTCGGGGGAAGAGCCGATCGCTTCGGTCCTTTTCACTCCAACAACGAGATCTACTGCAACAAGATCAAAGTGTTCGACACGCAAACAAACTGCTGGATGAGCACGCCCTCCACGCAGCCGCTGCCCGACGGCCGGAGGAGCCACTCGGCCTGTGAGAAACAACACAAACACACAATAAACACACAATAATAAACATACAATAACCACAGAGCTGCTGCCTGACGGACGGAGGAGCCACTCGGCCTGTGAGAAACAACACAAACACACAATAATAAACATACAATAACCACAGAGCTGCTGCCTGACGGACGGAGGAGCCACTCGGCCTGTGAGAAACAACACAAACACACAATAAACACACAATAATAAACATACAATAACCACAGAGCTGCTGCCTGACGGACGGAGGAGCCACTCGGCCTGTGAGAAACAACACAAACACACACACACAACACACACACACACAACACACACACAACACACACACACAAAAAAAACACAAACACAAAAAACAAAAAAAACACACAAAACAAAAAAAACAAAAAACAAAAAACACACAAAAAAAAAAAACAAAAAACA
>OMNZ01037241.1:8428-20303 GCA_900303255.1 Lesueurigobius sanzi | reverse complement strand
CAGTCTCATCTGCCCACCATCACCTCGAACAGAATTCTGTCAATTCAATACATTCATTAGGTTCATTAGGCATTAGGTTGTGGTGTGGATAATTCCTTGCTAGTGAATTACCTTATCAATTAAAATTTCAACATTATACTTAATGTTATATGTGTATGTTCAGACAAGAAGCTCACAAATTGTAATTTCCAATCCAAATGTCTTGCTTAGCTTGTTTTTCGAGTATGGTGGAGACACACTGATTCATATTTCCTAGTACTACTAAGGTAAAAACAAAATCACAAATAATAATTTCTCTTACAACATTTAATTGTGGGTTATTACATACAGCATTTTCTGAGATGTGACCTGGATGTGTGATGTGTGTGTGGGGGAGACCAGTTCCCTTGCATGACGTGAGGAGGCTACACCAGGACACTTAGGAGCAGGTGTTATTGCGGAGAAGAATATGAAGCCGGGTTGGGTGTGGGTTCATCAAAAATGAATTATACTGTAATATAGTGACAGCCACATATTGGGGTCTGCACGTGGGGATTTACCGTGAAATGACGACATGATTGTTCTGGTCTTGTGGGAAATCTACAGTCGTACATGAGAGGACATGATCTTTATTCAGACTAACTATCACATCTGTCACAATATTTCAATGAGGAACAACAATGCGTTGAAAATACCAGACAATTCGCTCAAATGCCACTAAGACAGGATTAGAACTCATAAACTGAGTAACTTATACAATATTGTTCCATTAATCGCTCCTGCTTTAATGGGCCTTTACTTGATTTTTCTTTCTAGCAGTGGATTAGTTAGGCTTTGTTCTCCTTTAGCATAATAATTTGTGGAAACATTACTGTGCATCTAATTCTATAGCATTTGTATCAATTTCATAAGCTTGTATGCTAGTTTTTGTTAGCCTTAGACCCTGAAAAGTGATATTGAAAGTTGTGAAACATGTTTATGAAGTCATCCTTATGAAGGATTGTAATGTAAAAAAAAAGAAAAAAAAAAAGAATTTGGATGACAACTATCAAGTAAGTAAGTAAGTACATTTTATTTGTATAGCGCCTTTCACAGACAAAGGTCACAAAGCGCTTTACACAAAAGAAACACAAAAACATTAATCGCAAAATACATAGAAAATACATAAAACAGATTATTGGCTCTGAAAAGCCTGTCTAAAAAGTAAAGTCTTGAGTTGCTTTTTAAAAGTCTCAACAGAATCCAGGGAACGCAAGGACAGAAGAAGATCATTCCAGAGACGAGGTGCCACCGCTTTAAAAGATCTATCTCCCCAGGTTTTGTAGCAGGTCTGAGGAACCATCAGCAGGTTCTGACCTGAAGACCTCAGACTACGAGCTGAGGTGTAGGGCTGGACCAGGCCAGATATGTGTTCTGGAGCCTGTCCATGAAGGGCTCTGAAAGTCAGGACCAGGATTTTAAAGTTGACTCTAAAAGCGACCAATTTAATTCACTCACTCTCGCTTTCATTCAAAGATCAGGTACCTCAAGGGACAATTTTGTCTCTTTTGCTTTTTTCAGTGCGTTCACATGCGTTTCAGTCACATGACCTCAGTGGTCAGCGCCGACAACTTGTGCCCCCTGGCTAGAACAACAGTGTCAGTCTATACGTCTATGCCTGTTTTACATCTATGGTCTGCTGCACTGACTGAACACAACATCCGAAAAGTACACCTCAGACAGAAGAACAGAGCTGATACTTAAAGAAAACCAAAACCTTTGGATTTTGTCCTTATCAACCCCTTGGAGAGTTTATGTCAGCAAAGTCTGCAATATGGATAACATTTGTCACAATCAAAGCACATTAGCTACAAAAACATTAGCTGCTCAGCGGCTCAGCTACAAGCACAAACCTCTCCATGAGGAGGCTCTGAACCACAGTCTAAACATCTAGCCTTGGTACAACAGACAGAAGTAAGAGCTGTCATTTTTTCATGGTGTTTACTGTGTAGAGGGGTGTAGAGGCTAAATGCGCTAGCCGGTAGCGGTAGCATGCTAACGGCTTTAGCAGCTTAAACATGGACTCTGACAGAGGCTCTGCTGACACTACAAACAGTAAAAATCACATAGAAAGGTTGTCTGTTATCTCTGTGATGTGTTAATTTAGTCTCAGGAGTGGGAATAGATCTTTGGCCTGTGTGGGAGCCTCCTGCTCCTTGAGTCCTGGCTGCTAGCTCTGTCTTTGCCTTGGAAACATAGCAATGCATTTGTTCACCCATCTCATGAGCTCTCTGGCGTTAGCATTCATCACAATGACGTACAAATACTGTGGTCAATCAGCTGACCTTTATTGACCTCCTCCTGAGTGAGTAGTGATACTGTATTACTGATTGTTGTAGTAATGGTTAGTATTATATTATAGTGTGGTAATTCCACTTCAGGGCAGAAGATGGCTGCGACAGCTATGCGTGACGTCACTGGAAACCCATGCTTTTACAATTCATGATACATCTGTTAAACATTTCATGCTGACGATAAGGCCTTTCTAGAGAACACCGACATCATTTTTAAGAAATGCTCACAGCGTTTGTATCTGCTTCGTAAACTGAATCATTTTGGTGTGAGTCCGTCTATCCTTGAAAGTGTGTACAAGAGCCTTGTGAGCATCCTCACTTTTAACATGCTGAAGTGGTTTGGTAACCTCAGCATGAAGAATCGGAATAAAATCCAAAGGAACCAGAGCTCGAAGTGAGACAGATCTGTTCACTCATGCCTTATGTCACATAATAAGCCCAAAAAGTAAGTTTATCTTTTAACATTTTCTTTAAATTAGCTCCATCATGTGCTTGGATTTTTTCATTTTCAACTTCCTGTTGCCTCCACCTTTGAATGCTCACTATGGCACTATGTAGAGCGACCCCCAGTGGATTTTCTTAGCATAGTGTACCCTAACCAAATGGTGGAGATGGCTGAATAAGGTTGATTTGATATTGACCACATGTTCTATGCAAGGCAAGGACCTAAAGTGTTCTCTACCGAACGGTATAAGGTGAAACCAAAGACAAATTTTCAACCTTGATGGACAATAAAGTTTTCGTATTCGTAGAGTGCTTAAGAACCACAAACCAGTGTATATGAAACTTTGAGAAACACTTGACTAACCATGTCCATGAGCTCATTCTGCTCACTGATGGAATTGAGGAAGTTGTAGCTCGGTCTAGGTCTGTATAGGTGATCTTGGTCTATAATGGTCTGCAAATATCAGTCTCTTCATTATTTGCCCAGCTGTCCTGAAGGCTGACCTGGATTTACCTCTGGGCAAATACAGTACTCTGTGTTATTTCACAAAGCACCAGCCTTACCTCCACACACTCATCGCTCCTGTCCATTGATCACGCCTGCTTGTATTTTTCATTTGCGAAACCTGAAACGCAGGGCTATCGATTCGACATTACCCTCACAGTGAAGCTAACAATGTCCGCACCTCGCTCGCATAGATAATACCCAGAACCAGGTCGGAAATATAAAACTGCTGTGTCAGAGATAACGCCTGGACAATCATAATCCGTCTTGTTCCACTTCTGAAGCAGTGAAGTATTCGAGGGAATCTCTGGACTAATGCTTCTGCAAATAATGGCCACAGTGAAATGGTGATACAACACAATCCATCACACAGACAACTGACCCGGTATTTTGCACACATGGATTGGATACTTCTCAGTGTTGTATGCAGGAAAAGCTTTTTTGGATGACACCATACCACCCCTTAGACACGTGTGTACACGGTTAGACCACCATCATAATTCACTGTAAGACATTAGGGGAAGTGCAATGCTCTGGTTGAGGTTAGGGTTAGTTCAAGGGATAGAGGTAAAGTAAGGTTTGGGATAGGGCTGAAACTAATGATTATTTTGGTGAATAATCGTTTGGTTGAAAAAGGTGCTTTTTGCTATATGAAGCTAGAATGATGTAAACTTAAAAGTAATGTCTGTAGGATGATCTTAGAACAAGTTTCAAGATATGTGAACATGTCATTCCTCATTTGACAGCTCAGAACCTCTAGAATTCTTCTGGGATTGTGAAACAGAGTGACAGTTTGTTTAGGCTTTTCAACCAGAAACTAGCCAAATGACCCTGATCAAAAGTTTACATATTGTGCATCTTGAGTCCAAATTTCAGCTGAAGTGAGTTTTTCTTTGCTCCTGAACAATTTTCTGGCAGTTGTTGAAGGTCATGTAAACGTTAAATCAGGGACATTTGAGGAGTTTCTGCTTCATTATGATTTCAAAAGGGTAAACTCAGTTCTTTGACAATAAATGGCTTCACACAACCACTAACCATGAGTGGAAAAAAATATGTTTGTGTATATACTCTATACCTTTAGAAACAAAAGATTTATCATCAAAATACTTACGAGAAACGATTAATCGATTACTAAAATAGTTGAAAACTCAATGATTGGTCAGTTGTTGATTAATTGATTCGTTGTTTCAGCCCGAGTTTGGGATTGACCCCATATTGTTCCCCGTCCTCCTATAAAAAGTAAAATTTTAGTTACCATGATAGTGATTAGATGTTTTAAATTGTGTTTTAAATGACTGAATGTGTATATTGTGTGTAAACCCTTGCAGTGTGTCTGCCTCGGTGCCATTGTCGGCACACAGTAATAACAGTGTGTACAGAAGAGCGAGCTGAGCCTACAGCATTCTCATTATCACAGAGATGAACGGAGAGCTCGGAGGCTGCACCACATTGACACAACCATTTCCACTGTCTCTAGATATTTACCACAATCTTAAATATCCTTTTGTCCCAATAAAGGTTTGGCGAGAAGAATCCTTGATGAAAAAAGCCACAGATGTCAAGTATTAGGTTTTCCAGTGTGACGTCACAAATCGATATGCGCTGGCTTCTGGCAGATCACTGTCAGTGTCATTGTGTGGTTATCATTAGATTTGAGCGGATTAATTAATGAATGTTTGTCAAATTGTGATGAAATTTTGTTTGATGACCATGATAACCTGCTTATAGAGGAAAAAGTCCGATACAGAAAATGCGTTTATTTTCACCAAAACTAGGTTTAATTTATCGGAAATGCCTGAATGTTCGTAATTGCTAAAAATGTGAACTGGAAATGACTAATATTGATGGTGAGTCAATTGTGAGCTTGCAGGCTAGTTTTTGTTCGTATTACTGCAATAGTGACCCTGTAAAGGGACACTGATATTAGTGGAACGTGCTTAGGGTGTTAGAAATTTGTTACCCTTGAATAATATTGAGAATGAGTTTGGACACACCAGCTTCCTCTGTCAGGTGTAGGGCCTTTTTACAGTATGTAGAAGGGCTGAACGATTTTATCGCATTTGCAATTTCATCGCGATATTACACAAGGTATACGATTATTAAGGAAAAAAAACAAACAAAAAAAAAAGTAAGTCTCTAGCCCATTCCTGTCAGGAGTTATGACATTTTAAACAAATAATTCAAATTCTCTGTCCAGCCACTAGGGGAAGGAATTTTTAAGGAAGAAATTCCACACCTGTCCAGCAGAGTGCACTGACACTGTCTTATGGCCATACCGCCTTTGCTCTGCCTGATCCTGTCAGATTTCTGTAGTAGGCCGCGTGGCTATGAAGGGGGCTAACTGGGCTATTGCTGAGAGGGCCCAATTTGAAGGGGGTCCCACAGTGCTTTAAAAGAAAATATTAATGTGCAATTAGAAAGTTTGTTGATCCAAAAATGTTTGAAGTTTTGTGCGGTCTTAAAGTATGCATGTGCTCTCTCCAATTTGTCCACATTGCCTCAAGCACAAATTAGTTTTAGTCAAATTTCAATGTTAAAAATGAGTAGGCTGCTGTTTCTAGAGTCAGAATACAATACAAACAATATTTATACATGACATTGCCTTGTATTACATTTTCCTTGAGTATTTTAGTATGTGTATTTTAGTTCAAGAGGCAACAATGCATCAACAAATTAAAACTGAAAAACAATTTGTCCAACCCATTTGTAAAAGATGGTACGTTTAGGATACAAAATGCAAGCAACTATTTTTACCTATCAGCATGACAACACATCAAATGCGGCGTAATGAAGGCAGTTTGAGTGCAGGGGACGGACGCTTGTTTTGTTTTCTAATCCATCAGACTGAATGAGATTATTAAACCCCGCATGAATGAAGCAAATTACTACTGCAGGTACGTTTTTGACGAGGGAACAACCTTAAAGTGATAGTAGAGAAGTCTAAATGTAATACAACTGTCATAAAATGTGAACCTGGCCTTGGATTTTATGTAAAGTCGCTATCGACAAGAGCTTTCCCTGAGCTGGCTTGCAATCAGTTGTGACTTGAAAACAGGCAACCATTTTTTTTTTTTTTGTTTGTCCCTCTTTCTCTCTTATTTTTGATAACTTCCAGACTATCACTTTAACTTGCAAAAACAAAAAAAAAGAAAATATTGATTTTAGTCCCTTTTAACAACAGCTTAAACTTGCATAAATAGAACAATCCTCAAGTTATTAGAGAATTAGAATTCATGGGCATTTCTTTAAGTCAGTTATACTTAATTGTAGTCGATATACAGCACCTCACAATCCAATGTGTGTAATAACATTAGGCCTAAAGTAGCTAGCAAACATTCAAATTTGTTCAGGCACTTCTGCCAGCCAAAAGCTAATACTTATGAAGCAAACGCTATAAAAATATTCCATTCGCAGAGGCGTGTATTGGCAGTGTGTCACTATGATAAATCCTGGCGGTTATTTGAATGACTGGGAGGAAACAGTTGTGAGAATAAAACGCACAGATCGATGCCTGTGGACCGTACGATTCAGATGATGATCCAGGACTAACTCCCCTGATCAATATTCACATTATTATTGGAAAAAATGCTGCAAGAGGATTCAGACTCAAATCAGTATAAAATGCTAAGCAGAAAACAGTGAAAGGTTCAAGGTGTGAACACGATATGAGGGGAAAAAGTCTTGAATATTGCAATTGTAGGCCTATTGTATTATATTGTGCTAAACCATTTCAACAGTACAACCCAGTACAGTACATTCAAGTCAAGCAAAAAATGAACAAATTCTTTTTTCCTCTTCTTTTTTTCACAAATAGATTGGGTAGTACTTTAGTTTCCATCAAGCATGCATACAAAATAAACTGAAATTTTATTTATTTATTTATTGTTTATTTGGTTAGGACAGTGCATGTTAATGAACACACATGAGAATCATGCATGTAAACACACCACTCCGGATTGTAGCCTTGGGCTAATTTGCAACCGTTGTCCCACATTCATACACACAAACACACTCTCATTCATCCTGATCTATTGTACATGTTTTTAGTGGTAGGGGAAACCGGAGCACCCGGAAGAAACCTACACAGACACAGGGAGAACATGCAAACTCCACACAGAAAGGCCCCGTCCTGGCCCGGGGATCGAACCCGGGACCTTCTAGCTGTGAAGCACGAGCGCTAACCACTGTGCTACCGTGCCTAAATTAAGATAGTAAACATACTATGAACATACCAAATCTGTAAAATAATAGTAATTTTGTTTGTGTCATTCTGCTCCAATTGACTACAAACACAATCACTGATTATTGTACATCACAACCAACATGACTTCAACTTTTACTTTGTGACCCTGAATCAGAGCCTGTTGTTTACAGCAAAAGTCGGCCTCCTTTGTAGTACCATTAAACCTGACAGATCCCTGCCTCCTGCTCTACACTGTAACTGCAAGGACAAACAGTACGACAACAAAGGAATAATAACTCTTGTTTATGTACACATTTATAAAGCTTATAGTCTCTTTGGACGCGTACACATAAATTCAGGGTTTTTCATGACAGCGCTGGTTCTTAAGTGAACTGCCAGACTGTTGTTCACAATGTTATATGAGGACTGCAGTCTGCTCTGAGTCTGCTCTGAGTCTGCAAGAGAAACAAAAGACATAGTTCATGTTGGGACAGCATGTTTACACTCTGGAAGTCCAGAAGCAAGAAATAAATACATCAAGACTAACATAGAAGGCTACAAACCCTATATGTAGAGAGGATATGTGCAGGTGCTCTCCAAAGGGCAATGCCAACCACTCCGAGGCACTCTGATGCGAAAAATAAGTCCTTCTACTAAGATGCGGGACGCCAAATAAATTTATCAGTTAAAGGATTACGTTTTTGTCAATGTGCTGACCAAGAAGAGAGAAAAACTGTTGAAATTAGACAGTTGACCAAAGGGTAAAGACATACTAGTCAAGTTTTGGATCTATAAAATAAGGGCCATTTTTCCGCACCACCCCAAAGCTCCAATACCCCTTATATTTTAAGACAGAAATACAAGAAATCTAATATACCTCCTTTTCAACCTTATACAAAGTACAGTTAGGTGATTAGAATCTGATAGGCCTAGCAGAAATTACGAGGAGAATAACTTCTGACACACACTCTCGAATCTACACCAAAATAATTGTGTCTTGAGGTCCTGAGTTTAGATGCAATTAGTTAATTTAGTTTTGAACTGTATATTTGTTGATGTGACGACCAAAAGAAAAAGTATCAATCAATCAAGTATCAGATGCAACAATTTAAGAGTTAATGCCCCCCAGCCAAGCCGCTGTCCGCTCCTGTCCGCTGTTCGCTTCCCCCTTTCTGCTCCTCTCTCAATCACCAGAGAACAACAACTACAGGCTTCAAAGGTGTTGTCAGGGTCTGAACTCATGTTTTCTAATGGATTTATGAACGGGCATCACTCCGAGCTCGCGTTAATCACTGGCCGCACTGACACAAACTTCTGCAACTCTTCCTCGTCGTTCTCATCGAATGAGATTTACGGGATAACACTAATGCGGGAGGACAGCAGGAAAGGGGGGTAAAATACGGTCGTTCCCTGTCCAAAATGCAATGCTTGACAGCTAGGTAAAGAGGTGAACTTTTAGCAGTACTAGTATATTTCAACCACAAACCTTTGTTGTGGGCGGTGCTCCCATGATGCGCAACACTGGAAAACACATGACTGAATGGACCCACAGAACAGTGAGGAAACGTTTTTTTTTTTTCATGAGCTGCTGGGTGAACACTGTGGACAAATACAGCCTTGTGATGGAGTCCCTGAAGTAAATCACAAGTGCCCAGACAAAAATTTGAGGAAAGAAGCAACTAAAAGACATACTAAGAAAGTAATTAAGCTATGTGCTAATGCTATGCTAACAGCGGCTAAAGTTGTGCAGTGCCATCGATCGGCAAATCACCTTTGTGGAAATATGAAATCACGTATGACATCCCTGTTTCAGAAGGCTGTCTTCTCTCCTCTGTTCCTGCCATGTTAGTATCAACAGGTTGCGAGACCAGATTCTCCAACTTACAAATTAGGATACAAATTGGAAATCTGTCGCAGCCGAATCCTGATGGTTTCGCACACTGTTAAGATTCTGTATCTGAGATTTTTTCCTGGTCGTGGAATGAAATGGTTTCTTTCTCCTTCAGTAAATTGTAAAAGTTAGTATTTCATGATTTATTTTATTCTTTTCACTGTAGAGCCAAGGTTTTGTTAGCGGTATTATGACAGTGACCCTGAAAGTTGTTTCATTCATTGACAAACTTTAAAAACAATGAGCGCAATAAATCAGGTATAGGCTATAGGGCCTTCAATGTCTAAATGTAACGACATGTAACAATCAATGGATATTTTTTTTTACTGATTTATACCTTTTAATTGACATTTACTTGGTCCAAAGACATTGATTTTCAAGCAAAGTGTGTTGGTTTGGGATCACATTGGCCAAAAACAGGGACATCCGGGACAGATTAGGTGTAAAACTGGGACAAAACATAGGAGAAAGTCACGGGGACATGAGACAAAGGCCTCAAAACTGGGACTGTCCAGGTTAAACTGGGACATCTGGTCACCCTATGGGTAGATGAACACCGCACTATATTGGTTAAATTCACATGACATCACATCTTGGACTTTTCCGGGGGGTTTCTGTCTTTTCCAACCGACTGGGCAAAGCTATGATGGATGCAGCTGAATTAATCACTGTGTGATTAATAGGTGTCATAATCCTCTCCAACATGTCAGCCTCCAGTCGCTAATCGAGCTAAGACGCTAATCATATGCCTGAATGTGACCAATAGAATAAAAAATATAAAAAATAAATGAAACCAAAATACATGAAACAAAAGTACACAAAAATAATTAAAAATTTACATCCCATGGCAACTTAAAAGGGGCATCATGGTAGCACACATTCATTATGTTATAAAGGGTCAAGTCTAATGAATCAGTAGCCTACAACTGGACATGCCTTGACTTAGATGGCCAACACGTTCGTGATTATAAGATAAAATAAGATGTTGAAAGTGCCCACAGTCATTAGGCTAACTGCCAGCCAAATTCTAGGTCAATCATAAACATGAATGCCCAGACATCAATTCTCCATCATGGCATGTCCAGCTGTATTGATTTATTAAACTCTCATTGTTTATCTTCCTGGACGTCTAAGCATTCCTGTTTGATTATTTGTTAATATAAAATTGGTAGCATAACAGTTAAGCCACCAAACTCGTCATGCCTTATCCAATCTAAAACCACAAATCATGCACTTCAAAAAGCTGCACTCTTCTGCACAATACCCAAATATTCTCCAAACTTTTTTCCCCCCTAAGCCTTGCATTCAACTCGTCCCTCCTCTAACTCGGCTCCACAAAGTCTCCTGCCTGCGCTCATGTGTTATTTCACAGAGCCTAACAAGGATACCCAGCACCCTGTCATGCCTCTGCCTCCCTGTGCACTGCTGTTCTGTGCCTGCGGGCTGCTATCAACCCTGGCTCGCTCTGCATTCTCCTCGCCTCGCACACCGGCAGGCCTAATTCTCCACGAGGACTCAGCCGACCGCGGGCTTCTGTGCGCCTTTTCTGCTCTGGGTCCGAATCCATCACCGCTGAGGAGCTAGCAAAGGCAGGCCCTGAATGTCAATGCTGTTCGGTGTGTGTGAGATGGTGTATAGAGGCAGTCTCCGGAGGTTTTTCCTGCCTCTTCAAATGGCTTCATAACAGCTGAGCGAGTGGTTGTGGCGCTCCGGTGCTCGCCGGGCTATTATAATGCTAATGAGTCTGATGTATGTGTGCCCGCTTTGAGCACAAAAAAAAAACTGCAGGGTTAGGAGAATGCTGTTGTCTTTAATTAGTCGAAGGACAAACGCTATCGCTGTTACACAAGGATTCCCAAGAGTTGTTCTTTTGTGCACCTGATCCTTTTCTTTGAAACTTTTATTTCACAAACAATGATAAGCATAGTAAGATTGACCTCTGGAAAGAGTTGAATAGGAAGCTATAAGTCCACACTATTTTTTACATCATGCAATGTTTTTGAGAAGTGGGTCCATGAAATTGTTCCCTTAATACGTACTATATACAGGGTTTCCGCGCGGCATTATAAAGCATTAAAAGTCATGAAATGAATAAGGCCTTAAATGTCATTAAAAATGCATTAAATATAATTAAAACTGGCATTAAATCAAACATTCTTGGGAAATAAAGACATTGTTCAACTAGTTTTACTGCAGAAGTTTGGCAAAAATCCAAAAATAGTGTTTATACTGCTGTTTGGAAAGAAATGATACACTATTTCTGTTCAAAAGTTGTCAGTTGTGTCAAAATTTGTATTGAATTTGGAAATTAATATGAAATACGCACCAATTTGTGGCATTTCTGGCATTAAAAATGTAGAATTTGGGCATTAAAATGGCATGAAAAAGCATTACATTTGACTTACTGTTACCGGCATAAACCCTGTATAAAGCCTGGTCAGTCAGTCTAGTCTTTGCCAATTCTTTAAGAGAAGTCTGAGTGTGGTTGACTGGCAGATTAACCAATCAGAGAAATGCATGGTCAATTGATATTGAAACAA
>OMNZ01037224.1:12155-30941 GCA_900303255.1 Lesueurigobius sanzi | reverse complement strand
AACCATGACTAAACTAGATCTAAAACAGGACTAAACTAGGTCAAAACAAGGACTAAACTTGGTCTAAATCAGGACTAACCGAGGACTAAACTAGGTCTAAACCAGGACTAAACTAGGTCTAAAACAGGACTAAACTTGGTCTAAATCAGGACTAAACCAGAACTAAACCAGGTCTAAATCAGGTCTAAACCATGACGAAACTAGATATAAAACAGGTCTAAATCAGGTCTAAACCAGGACTAAACCAGGTCTAAATCAGTTCTAAACCAGGACTAAATCAGGTCTAAACCAGGACTAAACTAGGTCTAAATCAGGTCTAAACCAGGACTAAACCAGGACTAAACTAGGTCTAAATCAGGATTAAACCAGGTCTAAAACAGGACTAAACTAGGTCTGAATCAGGACTAAACTAGGTCTGAATCAGGACCAAACTAGGTCTAAACCAGAACTAAACCAGGTCTAAACCAGGACTAAACTAGGTCTAAATCAGGCCTAAACCAGGACTAAAGCAGGTCCAAACCAGGTCTAAATCAGGTCTAAACCATGACTAAACTAGATCTAAAACAGGACTAAACTAGGTCTAAAACAGGGCTAAAGTTGGTCTAAATTAGGACTAAACTAGGACTAAACTAGGTCTAAACCAGGACTAAACTAGGACTAAACTAGGACTAAACTAGGTCTAAATCAGGACTTGACTAGGTCCAAACCAAGACTAACCTGGGACTAAACCAGCTCATCGTACAGAGGTCACTTTGAAAATAAAATACTTTTACTTTTAACCCAATTTAAAAATATAGCGGAGTAGAAAGTACAGATACAGGCTCTTGAATGTAGTGAAGTAAAAGTACAATTGTGCTGTGTACTTTCCACCACTGTGCTTGTCAAGCAAAACCTTCACATAGACATCCCTACATTCACATTTCTTCCCCTTTGACCTTTGTCTGACCTTCCATGTCCCCGTTCTATGTTTACATCGTCTGTGTGATCTACCCGACATGGACCCACACCGTTCTCAAGCACATTTCCGAAGCCACACACTGACACATCGCCAAACCATGCAAGCTTTGAACTGCTGACCCGTGCGCTCGCTCGCAGGCAGCAGTCATGCGGTCTTGTAAATGGCAGCGTGTGGTTCTTGCGGGTTTCGGAAAAGAGACTGGGCGTCGATGATTCAGCGTGTACTTTCTCTGAACTGGTCTTTCATAATCGCGCTGCTATTTCTGTCCTCTCCGATGTTATTAGTAGGTGTCTTTTGCTCGCGTGGGTCCACAAGAATGGCTCCGCGAAAACACCTGTCCCGCTCGGAATATTCACACAATAGATGCAAATCACGGCGGCTAATTGAAAACTAATTGGGAGTAATGCAACCGCAGACTGCAAAGTGATTAATTTTCTGGATGAAGCGAGCCGCGCGCACACACACACACACACACACACACACACACACACACACACACACACACACACACACACACACACACACACACACACACACACACACACACTCGCAATTTCCTGCCTCCTTCGAAAACCACTGAGTCATCCGAGGATAGGCCGCGGCTCTCTGTAGCTCAGCCCTTTCTCTAACAAGAACTTGATTACAAACTGTTCTATTTCCGTATAAGAGCATTTCAAATTATAACAATAAAGGCGATGATGACTAATAATTGCACAAAGAATCATAAAAATAAGGATTCTACATTTTCATTTCAAGCGTTTCAAGTCTCTAGGCGAAACATCCTCAACGCAAACAACCCAGGCCAGATGACGTCATGAAAATACCTCTATAATGGGAATCTTGGACGACTGAGAGCCTACATAAACCTGCAGTCTGTTACGGTCAAGCAAATTATAGCCTGTACTAGGGGTTTCAAAACTTTTCAGGCTGCGGCCCACAAAATGACCATGCAAGCAATTCAGGACCCCCACTGTGAAAGGTTTTTGGCACTTTTAATAATATCAAGCAACAAATCTACCTGATTCAATCTGGACACACACTACAGGATTTTTAGCCAGATTTTTAGTCTTAGGAGGAGTGGCTCAATAAAAACTTTCTCTCATGGCATGGTCTGTGGTGGGACTCCTCATGTGTGTGTGTGTGTGTCCTCATGTCTGTCCTTAAGTGTGTGTGGTCTGTGCACAGATTTTTCGTCTCAAAAGATTTAAAATCCTGTAGTGTGTGGGCACCTTTACTGTATTTTCCGGACTATAAGCCGCTCCGGAATATAAGTCGCACTTTTTAGGGGAAATTGACAAAATCCGAGACCAAGAACAGACATTTCATCTTGAAAGGCAAGTTATAATAAGAACAACAGGCAGGTGAACGGTATGCTAATGTAACACACTGATGGTTATTCAGCTACACGAAACATAAACTGAGCAGGCGTCTGGTTAACGTAACATATTAATTAATATACAAGTCGCACCTGGGTATAAGTCGCAGGACCAACCAAACTATGAGAAAATGTGTGACTTATAGTCCAGAAAATACAGTAAGTGCATGATGTGGCTACGCTAGTTCCGCTAACCTGAAGTGAGCCTCATTACTTCATGTCCTATTCTTAATCTTTTTAGGAAATATGATTTTTTTGATTGGCTCTAAGCTAATCTCCATATTAGGAAACATAACTTCAGGAATTAGCGTAGCCACATGGTGTCACAAGCCAATTTATTTTTCAACGTGACCTTTATTCACAAATACATGCTCTTTTCAATTACACATGTTATAAAATATTGTGTCAAGAGCTTACTTTTTTATGTCTTTATGAGAGTGAATGGGCCGATGGCGCAGAATGGCAGCCTCGCTTCCGTCACTGAGTGTGGTGTGAGTGAATAATGTCTACAGCACGGTGCCCAAAGAATTTTCCATGAAGGGCAGACACAGGGCCAAACCTAATACTGTTTTACATGAAGAAAGACCAAATGCAAACAGATCTATGATTAAATATCCTTTCATTACTGTGCTATTAAGTAGGACATGCTGTTGTGGTGTCCTTTGTAACTATTGACAGTCTATTCAGTCACAAATTAATCAAATTAGATACTTCTTACAAATGTAAGCACCATCTCGAGCGCCAAATAAAACCCTGTGGAGGGCTTTGTAATCAGCCATTATTATTATTCTATTATGTTGATGAATATGTTGATTTACTGAATAAATATTAAATAAAATATGAATGGAAGAATGAATGAATCAAGACAAACAAATGGCTAATCCAGGTGTAAAACAAAAAGACAAGTATTTTCATCCTGATGTATTGTGATTCCTGTGTGACACAGTGGGAGTATGAGTGGAAATGAGTTCTCTTCATTTACATGCACTGTCCCAATCAAATCAAAATAAATTCAGATGTGAAATCCAGGACTGAATCTAAACCAAGTCAAGATCCAAACTTTCTGCTGGCAACCTCATTTAGTCAGACTGCGCTGTCTCCCCGGGGTGCCTAGTGAATTACATGACACAATTGCATCATTTTGAAATTAGTCGTAAATCGGTGCATGAATGAAAGAACGCAGCACCTATTCTATGCCAGCGCCTCTCTCGGGAACACCATAACAACTTCCCCTGGCCTAGAACAGTCATGGCAGCCCCCAAAATGACTTACAACGGCGGCCGTCTCGTCTGGCCTGTCTCCCGCCCTGGAATATGCCGCTGTGAGTGTGAGCCCATGTGTGCTTAAAGATGACCTACAGTATGCGCCACCCTGCCGTGTCCACCGCATGTGGCCTAAATAGCTCCCCCACCGCTCCGAGTGTTTCTCCCGCCGTTAGCTGGCTCGCTTCGCCAGAGCCGCCAGACCAAGCCAAAGCCCTCCATGTGGCCCCCGGCCCCTGGAAGAAGCCCGGACGAGACGCGATGTACACTAGCAATTATTCTGGTAAGAGGTGAAGCGAATTGTCGGACATATTCTACTACCGATAACCTTATGGCTGTTTATTCTTGGCTTATGTCCAGATAAGGGAAAAACACATAAAGTTACACACTGTGCTATTTATTTTTCATGGATTTTATTACTGTCAAGGCTTGAGATAAAAATAGTAGTTACAGTTTGAAGGAATGACAAATGTAAGAAATCTGGTACCCATTTATGAATTATCCTGCTGTGACAGATGCTAAAGAAAGAGATGTCGAAGAGACTGGGGCCGAGCCGGAGGCAAAGATATAGCAGCTCTGGGCCGAAGCCTGTAACATGCACTGATTCAATGTTTGGGAAACTACAAAATATGTTTTTTCTCACATTGTTGAAACCAAATCTCTACTCTCCGGACACCAAATTTGTTCTGTCTTGTACTTTTTGTAAGTTTTTGAAGGTTTGCTCTGAGGGATTTTTAATTGCTTATTCAAAAATGTAATATATCCCAAATCCTTCCTCAATAAATCTTTTAAACTAATATATCAACATAGTAAAACATAAACCTGGCTTTATCCATTATTTAGATTTGATTGTCAGAAAAGTAGACCATTTTGGCCGTTTTTGCACAATGTAAGAAAACTTGCAATAGTTAATTCGCTGCAAGTTTTTTTTTTTTCTTTTGTTAGACTTGAGGATAATCTACAGCAAAAGATTGATATTGAAATCAGTAAATTAAGATTTCATGTTGTGTGTTGTCTATGCTTTTGTACATCTGGTTGGTCCTCCCCATTAGATCATTTTGTGTGTTTTTGTATACTGTATGTCAAAAAATAACGTGAAAAAGAGAAAAAATAAACCCAAGGGGTCAGCAACATCAGGCCCGCGGGCAAAATCTGGCCCTTCATCATGGAACTTTTGCCCCCAAGATACAGTTATTGTGAGAAACGTTAATCATCTCATTTCAGGAAACTTAAAGAGCGCCTAAACGGGTATGCCAGAGCCTTACTCCACCCACAATCAAAATCCAAAATCTCAGAAGCTTTGGGGTGACGTGCGGGGGGTGAGTGTGTGGGCGGGTGTGGCCATTACAGCATGGAGAGTGACAGCGATGCTATATTGGTGCTTTCCAGTTCAAACGTATAATTTAGAGGCAATATTTATCTTACAAACTTAATAGGAGCGTAATCATAAATGTATGATCTGTGGCTGAGTGTAAAGGAAACAGAGCAGGGGGATCAGTGACTTTGAAATGGATGTGATATCTTTCCGTGGGCAA
The DNA here is from genome assembly GCA_900303255.1 of Lesueurigobius sanzi. Classification (NCBI taxonomy): domain Eukaryota; kingdom Metazoa; phylum Chordata; class Actinopteri; order Gobiiformes; family Gobiidae; genus Lesueurigobius; species Lesueurigobius sanzi. The sequence goes on along the minus strand of OMNZ01037224.1, from coordinate 25,811 downwards.
TTTTGTATCAGTTTTTGCAAGTTAAATTTATGCAAGGCAGTCTAAACACGCTCAAAATCAACATAAATTCTCTACATTCAAGTATTTATCTTATTTAACATGGTATTTTTTTCAACTGTAGAACATTATTACGCATAGAAAATACTGAAAATGCCTCAGTTTCTTTACAAATGTCCCTCCAAACCTCTGTTAGGTCATATATTGATGCACAACACTGACATTTGTAGAAGATAGTGCTTTACTTAAGGCCACGATTAGGAGGTTTTGCCCTTGGTCCTTTTCACTTTCATCGGGGCGACTTGCCTACCTCTGGTCTAGACCGACTAAGAAGCAAAATAAGCATTCTCTGAGCGTGCTCATGTCTTCGCCTCCCGCTCATCAGCATGCAGCGCGCACGATAGCGGCTGAGTCTGAGGCTTGTGATTATGGCGCGTAATGACCATAGACAGTAATCAGCGGCAGAGAGGGTCACGACTTCCAAAGTGACAAAGTGGCTGCGGTGGAAGTCACAGGTAAATGCTGGTAAATTGGAAGAATTATGTCCATTTAAGGTTATAACGACATATGTAGTTTTAGTTTTGCAATCATGTTCTCATTTGTAGTTTAAGTGTTTACAGCCTAACAGCCCCGCCCACCTCAGAACCTGCTCATCCCTAAATGCCTCTTTACCAACATTTTTCTAATAGACTTCTCAGTGGAAGCAAATTTAAAACATGATGCAATGATGAGCTATATGCGGTAATGATCATAAAATCATTATATTTTGAAGATTTAACCTAAAAGCATTTTGCCTTTTTTTTCCAGTTTTAAAGCAACACTTGAAGTTTGGACCCAAATGTATGATGAATGTGAGTTATTTTGGCTGTTCTTTGGCTAAACATATAGCTCTATGAGCATGCTGCTATGCTCCGAGGTGAAATGAAAATGTGCTCTAATTCCATACAGATGATTAGCCTCCAACTTTTACTTGAATTTTTTGAACAGTGGTAAACATAAAGGAACATTGTATTTGTTGAATAGAGCTCCTAAAGCTTAAGATGTGGCCCAAAAACTCGACTAGACTCATACACTAGAGGCAGTGCACGAGAGGTGGGAGCAGTTACGTGCACGGTGCACGCAGCAGCGTAAGGGCTAGAAACTACAAAATGTGAACTCTTACCTGGGACTTTCCAGTGCCGCTCTGTCTCGCTCTCGCCAACTCTACTCTTAAGTTTTCTTTGGCGGTTTGCAGCTCCTGTTTGCAGCTCCAGTCTTTGAACACATCCCAAGTCAAGTTTACGATGGGGGAGAACGCGGGCAAGGCGAGCCCGCATAGCAGCTACGGCTGAACGATGTGGACAAAATTTCATATCTCGATATTCATGCCAGATATCTCGATATCGATATGATACGACTTCGGGTTCGGTGACGAGTTGTGAATTGTGTGTGCGCTTTGTCTCCCTTACTCCCGCCCTCCTATGTTTGTCATTGGTTGGCTTCAGCTGTCGATCCACAGTAAGCATGAAATAAGGGTTGTGGTTGGCTGGCCGTAGTGGTGCATTCAAGGGCAGTCGTAAAAATTATGTTTATTGTGACTGCCAGAGCTGTGCATGCAGGGCGAGCGCGGGGGTAAAACTATATCGTTTATATCGTTGCTTTTTCAATATTAATATCTTGGATGTTCATATCTCGATATAGATACAATAACGATATATCTTTCAGCCCTAGAAAATGCAGTTTTGCTGAAAAGTGGGCTTTATTAGCAGACTGCACTTATATTACAGCACATGGACTTGCTGCTTGTGCACCACACCGTCTCTATCTGTTCACCGGTCTCACACACACACAGCTGGCTGAAAGTGAACCCGAGGCCTCGACTCGGTGACCTGCACACACTCTAACTGACCTGCCCTGAACACTTTAGACACATCCCGCAATACCTACCTTATTTATTCTTTTTATTTTAGTATAACCATACATTTTGTAACTAATAGACTAAGCATAGCCTATAGCAGGGGTCTCAAACCTTTTTTAACCTGTGAGCAACTTTTGTGTAACAGAAATGACAGTGAGTGCTTCAAAGAAACATGTGTATCTAGGCCTATGTAGGACTTCCAAGATGATTAAAAAAATTGTTTCGAAATGTTTTGCTCAGAATAAAAATAATGCATCTAAATTTGACTCATATGTAGAAATGTTGAAAGGCCTTGGCGAGCTACTTGGAAAGGGCTGGCGAGCTACTGGTTGGAGATCCCTGTTTTAAAAGATTTGAACGATCATATTCTCACGGGAGATTGCTGTTTTCGTCAAGAGTTTCTTGTTGATTGTGGACGACTTTAAATTCATTATCAAATTGTTTTATCTGAGCGACTGTATTCGACAACCCACTAATTTCTTTTCTCTCTCTCTCTTCCCCTGCTTTCCTCCTCGTCTTCCTGTTCATCGTTCCAGGTAAGAAACTACTGTTTTATATCCTTCTCCTATTGCTGTATTTGCTACTTTGGGACAAAGAAAATGCAAGAAAATTCCCTTTTGATGTTTGACCATCATTGTTCACATACTGTATAAGACACATTATCTGTTCCTTGCTGTATTTATGTGTCTGATGACAGCTATCCTCACATGATCTATTTCTCCGATGGAGAAACTTATACTTAGGCAACACTGCGTAGCATTTTGAATTATACTGTTGCCAGCAAAATGTTATTTTAGTGCAGTGAGTTATCAATCAATGGATCTGGATGAGAACTTATAACATATTTAAGTAACTATTGTGGAAACATTATTATAGCAGGGGTTTCCTCCAAACGAGCTAACCAAGAACAATATTTAAGTAAATTACTTGAGTTCCCTCTTTATTCTTTTCTATATTTACCTAAATGTTTTGCAGTGTTGACCATGCATGTATGTAACCAGTATAGATTATTATTACGGTATAAAACGAAGAAATCCTTTGGCGAGCTACTTAGAAAGGGCTGGCGAGCTACTGGTTGGAGATTCCTGGCCTATAGTATATTGCAATAAAAATTTTTAAAGATTTAAAGCCCGGCCCAAACCCGAACGGGCTCGGGCATAAAATCTTACCTCTAAGAGCTCCACAATATATTGTCAAATTATCATTATTGTAAAATGTGAAGCCCCAATAGATCACTGAGGTCTTCCATCTGACTGAAATGTACACATTTTTTGCCAACATCCAAAACATAACAACAAAAAAAAGTTAAAATTTAGTTTAATTTTAGTCTAGTTTAGGTCCTAATTTTGCATTTTTACACCTTGTTTTGACTTTATTTGTTAAAAAATACTGTGGTACAAATGGCTTTAGGGCAGTTATGACCACAGTAGCTACCATTACAGAGGGCACAGAGTGAATGAACAATGGCTTTAGTTGGAGGATTGGTCATCTGTGTTGTATGGGGGACATTACAGAAAGCCATCAAACTGCCTTCCTTTATACACATAAAAACATCTCCAGAGCAAACATAGAATAAAGTTAGCCTCAGAACCAACAAACTGCTGTCACCCACTTAATAAAAAGACTGCAATTTTGCAGATGACACTACTCAGAAAACTCAAAAGCACTGATCAAAAAGAGCAGACAGTTGTCGTTGTAAGCCTTTTCTCAACCGTCCTTTGAAAAGCCGGATACGAACGCGGCTTTGAAGCACTCAGGGTCAGTCATGTTGACTCAATTCACTTCCTGCCACCAGCCGCGTGAAAAGAAACGCGCTTTTAATTACGGACTTGTTTACCGATGTCATTTTTATCACCTAAATGGATCCCGCGGGTGTTATCTGCCCCTGTGGTGGGAGCTATTTCATCTGTCATTACGAACCACTCAGCCAGGCACCAGACAGACAGCGCTCTTGCCATTTGCCCGCGGCTTGTGTTTCTCGCTGCATTGCATTATGGGAATACAGTCATTGTGAGCGACATAAGTGCTACGCCATGCTCTGAATGGTGGAGATCATGATGGCCGCCTTGGTGACTGATGTGTCGGCAGCACGTTTAAAACCGTGCGGGTTTTGAAAGCTTTTTGACACGGGCAATGAGCTGTCAGCCACCTGCACTTGACTCACGGCTTTTCTCATGTCTTCATGTGGCAACAAGCTGCATGTAAATAGGAACTGTGCTGGGATAAATGTATGCATGCATTTGAAGACTAAATAAGCTTCGCCATGTTCTCGTTGTTAAGGTCTAACCTCTTCTTAGAAATGAAGAACTCCAGCTGTTTTCTAATCATCCTTAAGTATACCGTTCAGTCACTTACAGCGGTACAGCGCCAGGGGGCCTCTAGATCAGAGCTTCAGTTTGCCGGCTATAGACAGCTTTTGGCCGCTTTGAAATTCAAATGACCAGTAAATATAATTTACTGGTCGACCAAGGTCACCTGCCAAAAAAATGAAAACAATAAAAAATATGAAGAGTATAACGGGTTACAAAAATGAACCAGTAACTGACACAGTGTTAAGGCAGGCTCTATCTATAAAAAGGTTTAGGTGTACGCCTTTATCATCGCACTAGAAATGCATTAACCTGGGAATATCCATGCTGCTTTGCACGCTCAAATAATTTCAAACTGCTCAGCAGGCTGGAGACCAAGGCTGAAATCTTTGCATGGATTTGGGGACCAATCACAGAACGGGGAGGAACGGCAAGACGATGACGCGTACTATTCGACAGACTGGATTAGCTCATACGTCATCGGGTACAATTCATACGATGACTATGGGCTAAGTGCTGACGCATATGATAGACATTCGTAGAACCCAATAAATGGCGTGCCACATCTCTCCTACGAGATGTGGCACGACTAAATATCACTTTTGATACTTTGGCTCGAAATGCATGGCTTTTCTCTCTTTGTGCATGAGATAACTGTGGTCGACAGGTACAGTACATTTACTTTGAGAAAGTGTGCTAAGAACCTTGCAGCTAATAAATTCAATTAGTCGGCCATATAGTTCAGTCAGACTGAAGTGCTGCCTGCGCAGACTGGGTCTGTCCTGGGTCTTTCGCAGTAGCTGAGGTGATCGGGGCCGCTCTGTGTGATGGGGTCCGTGGTGAAACATCCTTGGCTGTTTTTTGCTGAAGATCAGTGTGATTAATTGTCACATTGCACCCAAAGCCTTGTAGACGTGGAAGGGCATCCTTCAGCCCCACTAAGTCGGGCAGACACCGCAGAGAGAGCAGTACAGACAGTGATTAAGGACATGTTTGGCACCCACCTGAGTCATTGTGCTGGTGCACGGAGCACGAGTGGAACCGCGTGACACAGACCGCTCTCCATCGTCTCCACACAAAATAAATCAAGGGGCATTGTTATTGATAATATGACACAGCATTCATTAATCCTCAAAGGCCAAAAAACAATCCAGCCAAAAAGATCAGCAGAAAAAAGTGTGTAACCTCTGCTCCAGATATTAAGCAAACATTGGGCCTCATTCATGAATATTTTCTTAAGAAAAAGTTCTTAAGTACAACTTAGGAAAAACTTAAGTCTGACTCACGAAGCGTTCTTAAGAAGACAAAACTGTTCTTAAAGAGAGATGATTTTTTTTTGTGTGTTGTTAGGATTTGTTCTTCCAGAAGAGCTCTTTCAGCTAAGGACAAATTTTGTGAATGCCCAAAATGTTCTTAAGTCGGCCTTAAGAACAAATTTGTGCATAAGTTTGTTTCGTGATTGAGGCCCATTGCTTTCAGGAGTTGGATGGTTAAAAGCCCAATACTCATTTTGTTACCATTTTAATCAGATTTACACTCAAAAAGTATTTTATGATGAAAAATGTATTTGTACCGTCATGATGGTCCTTTGGTGTCAAAATCTGACAAAAAAGGTATACCCCTTTTTAATGCATATTGACAAATTGGATTAACCATACATGACATCAACAAATACAGACTGCATGCATTAGTGTTATGGGAGGAAACCCACCAACAGACTCAGGGAGAACATGCAAAATCCACACGGACCCACACTGGAAATCAATCAGCAGGCTTTTTATTCATCTAAAATACAAATAAACTTACATGGATGTAGATTTCATATTTTTACATTTATAGTTCAGTGATGTCCAGGATCTTTAACATTTGAGAGAAAACTTAAGGACAGATTTGTCAGGTTTAACATTTTGTTGTTTAAAATTGCAGTCTTGGGTGCGACATTCAAGCCTCTGTTCTGTATTATAGCGATACACAATCTTCAAAAACACATTATGTGCTTTCAACCCATCACATTGTTCGCTGAAGCACTATAGGGTCCTTCGAGCCGGACAAACAACAGCCATCATGTTAGCCCTCTATATATAGGTATCTGAATCAAACCCCCCACAATGACCGCGCCATTTTCTACCATTTTCACCACTTTCAGCGTCCCTCCCCCCTCCTCCTGCCTAATGTCATGGAGACGGCTGCAGAGAGGCGCAGAATGTCACAGACGCTTTGAAAAATACAGTTTGTACTAGTCAATTTTGTCACTTTTCTCTTTCCAAACTCCAAGCCGCTCTTAAGCCAATTTTGAAATGTTGAAATGTCTCCGCTGACACATTCTAAAAGCACTCAATTTTGTTTTGTTGGTCGTGCATCTCAAAGAAAGAGAAAAACGAGGCATGGGGTGAATTATAAATTGCAGAATTGCCAATGATAGACCTATAGAAATTATGTCTTTGTAAATAAATCACAATAAGTAGTGAGAGACTGGGCTAATCAAGACTTAATATTGTCCTGAAGCGCCCTCTACAGGCTGTAGTGGGAATGCGATGTTATAAAGCTGAAAACAAGTTTTCATTTTGATCTAACAGTGTGCTAACAAAGCAATGGCACCACAAAGAACACGCTTTGAGCTCAGAATATTGACAGTTTAAGAGCCTTGAGAAGGAATTGTGAAGGACAGTTTTGCTTTCCCTCTATGATGCAATAAAGCCAGGGAATACAGATTGAAGCACCTCAGCAGTTGAAGAAGAAACAAAGTTAACTGGATATAGGATATACTGTATCTGTATATATTAAGAGTTCATTTGCAAAAAACAGATAAGTGCCATTGACAAAAATAAACATAAGCTTGTAATTTTCTCTTTGTGGAGCAGTGAAGTTACAGGTATGACCAGATCAGTCACTTGTTATTGATGAAATTTATTCAACTTTATTTTTCCTAGTGTCAATTTAAGAGCACAGTGATACAAATCTGAAACTATTTAGCAACAAATTCAACACGGAGATATCTGTTTTTGCAAATGCACTCTTCATATCTCCATTACAGTTTAGGTTAGCAGCTTTCAGGAGACTAAATAGTTCATTGTTTTCCAAGTCATTTTTAATAGCTATATCCATTGCAGCCTTTGTGATTCGTTAATTGTGACCATTCAAAAAGCTATTTTGCTTCCTGTGCAATAACTCTGGCCACCCTAATTTCCTCCAATTTTATAAGCACTTCACCAAAGCCAAATCAGTTTGTCGAGGTCGCTTTCTCACTCAATGCAAACCAGTTTCTTTACGTGAACAACAAATATGTCAACATATATATCGACAAATCTACTTTGTGAAAATATCATGGTATCGGTTGGTATCGGGTATCTATGTATAGATACTCAAGTATCGGTATCGGAAGCAAAAAAAGTTGGATCTCTATTTATAACATAGTTTTTCACAGATATGTGTTTCACAATAATGCTAACAACAGCTGCTAGTGCTTGAGTGGAAAAAAGCTTCATAATTTGATGCTGGTGTCTTTTCACCACACTTCTTTTTACAATTTACTGAAGGAGGACAAAACCAATTTCATTCTTCTATCAGAAAAAATGTCAGGTGCAGACTTTAGGATAATAATGTTATTGTCATATTCAATCTGATAAAGAGTGTGAGTCTTTCTGTGTTGACTTTGCAGCCTGTCTGGATGACTTTCCACCAGGCGCACCAGCTTTCCCCCCATCAGCCCAAAACATGCACAATAGGCTAAACCCTTAATTTACTATCAACCAAACCCAGTTAAAGATCTGGAGATGGGTGTCCTGGTGCTATACAGAGCATTACCTACAGCTTACCTTCTTACCTTTAGTGAGAGAATGTTTTGGGCCATAGTACCTAGCGAGCGGCTCGGTTCTTAATAAGATGCTCTGACTGTGAAAGTTGCAGGTCCCTTGGCTGGAGCTTGTGCGCTAAATCTGCCCGTGCTTTGTCTCAGTGCCTCATTAGAGCTCCCAGTCTGCTGAGGATAGTCTACGTGCACCATTACAGTCACTTAAATGACTGAGGAGTTTGCGACTGTGCTGGGAGTCAGGAGGCAGAGCTAGTGCATAAATCTAGCCTTGTTAGACTGTGGGTAGTGAGATACGTAAGTGTAATGAAAGTAGCTTCTGAAGAATTAAGAAAATTATTATTGTAGCATTTGTATTTATTTATTTATTAAGAGCAGCATTACCTGATGAATATGCAGGATTGTCACTAAAGCAATCCATTCTAAGTCTGTCTTTTTGCAAAATTTCCTTGAAAGCGAGACACGGTAGGTGACAACACTGATTTTTCATGCAGTGGTCAATTTTGAGATTTTTGGATTCATGCATCAGATTTAGTCAGATTCAGATTTAGTCAGGAAATCACCTCAACATGGCAGCACTCTGCAGTGTTTGCCACTTGTCACAAATGCTGGCTGGGCAACGGAGATAGACTGTATGTGCATTTTGTTTTTGGAGTTTTTCCTTGCCGTGAAGGAGGATCTAAGGACAGGGGATGCCCCAGCACTATTAATATTTAATAATTGTCTTTCTATTTTCTGTGAAGCCCTGCGAGGCAACTTTGTTGTGATTCTGGGCTATACAAATAAAATTGAAATTGAATTGAATGGATATATGCATGCACTACAAATCTTATGGCCAGTAGAGCTGGGTATTGCCAACAAACTTCCCGATACGATACATATCATGATACAGCGTCCATAAAACAATACATATTCCAAAGAAACTGAAGAAAAATGATCTCATAGGTACAATAAATAGTAGTTTTTATGATGCTAAATATGTTCAGCAACTGAAACCTGCAGTATTCTCAAAACTAGGTTTTCATTACAATTTTGTAACAGCATCTAGAACCTACAGACACCGAACTTTCCAGTCTTGTACTTAACAATATTTTAAAGAATTTTTCCTGAGGCATTTTTAATGTCTAATTCTTAGCCTGATTTATTGGGTTTTCAAAAAACAAAGCAAATTTTGTTTATATAGATTTTCTTTTATACCTAGCTTATGCAAAAACTAAAAAATGAACAGAATAAAATCATGAATTTGAACCTGGTTCTATCCATTATTTTGATTTCAACAGTGATAATAAAGGCTATTTTTCCCACATAAAATGCCATATGAAAATATACAATGACTTGCAATACATCTTTTCCTCATTTATGCCAGAAATCTACAGCAAAAGTCTCAAATCGATATATCTTAATATCATTTTTCCTCTCCCTTTTCACCTGCCAATATAGAGTTCAGGATCGTGATGTCATATCGCAAAGTATTAAGGGATTTGCAGCATGTTTTTTCCATAATAAACTAATGGAGGTTTTAAAATGTAAAATGCTGGAGTTATCATTCAAATATAATATTCTGACACTACAGTGTGTTAGATGTATTTACCAGCAGTGACTCAGCAGCTAACGCAGTTGTTCCACTGCTTTTTTCTCCACTTTTTATAACGTTTCCTGCTTATGTTAGTCTATGGATGTTTGCTAGTAGCTGCAAACATGGCAGATTTCCATGGTAGCAGTGGATTTTCCCGAACCGTATACCTTTTTTACCCGATAAATCATCAGTCCATTCTCAGTCCGTCATTTTGCTGAATAATTCTCCTCTAAATGTTATCTGTCAACTCTCGCCCTTGCTTTTGAGCATGATCCAAAACGCTCAAATCTTCCCCGGTTCTTTATTCTTCAAAGTCACCTTAGATCCGCTAATCCCTAAAATGAAGATTAGCATTATGCACGTGTCTGTCAGCTCGGTTTGCCAGTGGTGTGAGACGTGGTGCCAGCCGCCTGTTTGATGCTCTATCAGAGGCAGAGGAGAGAGGAGTACAGGGCAGACATAGACAGAGGTGGCTCCCATACGCACTCGCTCTGCAGTCAGTGACTCAGCTGGACCGCACCATGCCAGACAGGAGAGGCACACTGATTTTTAAGCAGGCAGACCCAGTGAAATGTTGGAGGGGAGTGTAGAAAACAAGGAAAAACCGATACATAAAAGAGCGAGCCCAAACTTTTGAACGGTAGTGTCAAGTTTTGGCATATCCAGTCCCTCTCTCATTTTTCCTCCAGTCCGACCTCATTTGGCTTCCTTCAGACACAGAGCTGTTGGGTGTAGCCCTGACACACATATTAAATCTTCATCAAAGCCTGATGACACCGCTCTGCTCTCCTCTCGGTGCGGCCGCGAGGTGGTGAAGCGTGAAAGCCAAACCGCTGCCATATGGTCCACACACCTGCAGTGATCAGTGACGCACACAGGAGCCGCTGAAGGAAGGCCAACAATGAGCAGTAATTGATTAGGCCATTACTGTTGCATAGCCACAGCCAGGTGGGACATGTTTTACATTCAAATTGTAATTGAGAGTTTCAGAGGCATCTTTAGGGTAATTTCTTTCTTTTATATGTTGTCATGAAATGGCTCGATTGATGGGTTGTTTTAGATTCTCTTTGTGATGCTACACTAAGCATATCATGTTTCTGTCCCAAACCTTGCAATAAGAAACACAAAGAACAGCTTTCACCAACTGGTCCACAACTTTAAGAATTGCTGAATTTGGATGTACTTTCTACCAAATAAAGCTACTTAGACATGGAAAGGAACTAAGAGGTGTAAAGGGTCAAGTTTGTACATATGACATAGAATGCTAATGCTTACGTTAGCTTTATACTACATACTAGCTTCTAGCGGGCAATCTGCTGTGTCAAAGCATTCATAAGGACCTGCTTTTTATCAGAACTTGTGCATGCGAAATACGTTTAACCTGTTAAAAGGCGTGTTGCACCCATGCAACGTGGAAACACCATGTTCTTTTGGTAGCGCCCTGTAATCATCGTAGCATGCAGCCTCATAGTCTTCCTACCGATCAAAAGGTCTGTCCTTTTCCTGTCTTTTCAACTATATGTAAGTCAATTTGCAACGCAGTGCAATGGCCACAAGCTTTTATCGAGCTTTAAAACAAATAAAGTACATAACTTTACCTACGATTTAACAGCACACAGCCTTATGCGTTAGCTCTCATTCTGTCCATATCCGTAAGTGGCTACAGTCCACCAGAAAACATCTAAAAAGAGTGAAAAATTATGATTTCCATAACAGACGTCCTTCCCCCTCGCTAGACCACGCCCCTTGTCATAGACTGTGTATTAGCAATGGACAAATTGTTGCCTACTTCTTCCTGAAGCTCTAATGAAGTGGGGCTGGCACTGGGATTCCCTGACTCTAATGAGCTGTCCATTAGAACTTTTTGACTCCTCTTTAAGTCATTATTGGACATAAACTTGTCATTCTTACCTTCATGTGCTTTTATTAACATGCGCTACATTGTCCTATTTTTTTCTTTTTGGCATTTTTCTTTGCGCCCTATTCTAAATAAGGCCGTCTGTATCTTTAGTGTAAAATTGAGGTAGTACAGCTCAAAATTGCATGATGACAACTATGCTAACTTTCAAAATGCATATTTTCTTTAAAATATCTATATTGTCACTAAGACAATTCACATGAAACAAAAGCCTCCACAAAGTCCAGTGTCCACTCTGTCAGCATGTATAGCCTAAACTAATTGGGAATTGTTTTCCCATGAAGGTGTCCAAAAGCGGTGACAATAATCAAAATCATGTTTGTGACGTTGGCCAGAAGAAAGGACACTCAGCCATAAGAATAACATGGCAGGTTTGTGGATGCAATTGCTATAAAATAATAATCAAGTTCAACATTTGTCATTGTAAATTTCCTCTCAAAAACTTTATCACTTACCTCAATAGACAATATTTATATATTTCTTAATTGTTACACTAATTGCAAGTATCAAAACAACAGAACTCCCCTTTGTTGAATAATCCAGAAGGAGAAATAAAGGGTAACTTGAGAGGCTGAAGTAATGAGTCTTCTAGGAACTGAACTATACAGGTAAATTGGAAAGCTGTTTTATTATATAATATAAAAAGAAAAATAGTACCAAAAATGTGTTTTTAATAGCGTCTAAGGATTGCTCATAATTTTGTCCTTCTGTCAAAACCATTACGACATCAGCCCGGCTTGTCCTTTACCAGGAGATGGGCCAAAGTGGAACGTGACGCCTGGGCTTGAGTTACCGAGGGCACGCACTGTGTGGCTGTAGGGGGTGAGCCTTTGAAAGCTGGGGCCAACTCCATACAATGCAGAGAAATAGGACCCCCCCTCAACCTCTCGTCCACGCGGACAGGAAGTACATGGGTGTCACCTGTGATGTCATCATCCGAGCGTGACACAGGATAACCTAGTTAAGTAGCCAGGAGTATACTGTTCTCCCATAGTGTAAAAAATAATAGAGATACAATTGGCCAGATCTCCGCGAAGCCTGCTAGCATATGGGGGCTGACTTCGGAAGCCCTAAGCTCCCATTGACTTTCCATTTAAACTTTTTGGCCCCTCTTTAACTCATTATTGGAAGTAGTCTTGTTGACCCTCTAGTGTTTGTCTTACACCGTCCTGTTCTTTGTCGTTTAATATTTTCAACATTGAAAGAGAAGGTAACTCGCACATTAAATTACAATTTTTATCTTATTGTATTTTTATGCATGCCTTATAGTTATATATTTTTTCCATAGTTCATTATTTATCTTTATTACAAGTTTATGTTCCATGTTGCACGATTACACCAAAGAAAATTCCTAGTCTGTGAAACCTTCATTGACAATGGCAATAAACTATATTCTGATTCAAGTGTTGGGGAGAATACTTTGTTGTACTGTTTGTGAAATTGTATTCAGTTACAGAATACTGAATATTTGTCTTAAAATGTATTTTGTAACGTATTCAGTTACTTTGCCCAATCAGTGTACTGTATTCTGAATACTTAGAATACTTTCACCTTGGTTTGCAGTATATTTTTGTATAAATATGGTGAAAGATTAAAAATATGTAGCAACACTTTTACACCAACTGTTGTCTGTCTCTTCTTTCTCTCTCTCTTCTTTCTCTCTGTCTCTCTTTCTCGCTCTCCTTCCTATCTCTCTCCCTCTCTCCTTCCCCTCTCTGTCTCTCTTCTTTCTCTCTCTCTCTCTCTCCTTACTCTCTCTCTCTCCTTCCTCTCTCCTTCCTCTCTCTCTCTCCTTCCCCTCTCTCTGTCTGTTCTGCCTCTCTCTCCTTCCTCTCTCTGTGTCTGTTCTGCCTCTCTCCTTCTCTCTCTCTCTCCTTCCTCTCTCCATCTCTGTATTCCTTTGGTATTTGAAATGTAAATGTATTCGAAATAACGTGGAGTAATAACGTAGTATTTGTACCTGAATACAGTTACTCAAAATGAGTATTCTGAATACGTATTTTAAATACATGTATTTAGTCACTCCCCAACACTGGTCAGTGAAACATCTGCTGCTGCACATTCTCTGTATTGGGCCAGTATTAGCTCAGCCCCTACACTTGATTCAATCTTAGAGCTCATCATGACGAAAAGCCACTTCACAAGAGGCAT
>OMNZ01037206.1:0-12317 GCA_900303255.1 Lesueurigobius sanzi | reverse complement strand
GATCAAGTATATGTTAATCTGTTCCTTTTATGAATTAGTAGTAGATACGTTTTCAGTTTTACTATCTGTGATCCACTGCTCAGTCTTATTCTGATGACGTAACGTGCTGAATGAAAAATAAAACTGCGAGGTCAAACTAGAAGAGCGAGCGTGCAGTGAACAGAAAACAGGGCGCTGAAATGCAAGCATCGGGCGTCTGAAGAGACATGAGCGCCCTCTGTCGGAGTTTTTGCGCTCACTTCAACATTTTCACCCCGCACTTTTATTGAATGCGCCCTCGATTCCTGTGAACTGCGCGCGTTGATGCTGTATGAGCGCTCTCTATTAAAGATAGTCATCTAACGCCATACATAGAGCTATAGAATGTTTTGATTTAAATTGCTTGTAGCAACCCATTGTTGGAACACATTCTACTTCGTTTATGAGTAATATCGCTGTATTTCCTGGGCCAATCCACATGAAACCAATGAGGCGTCCCTTGCCATTAGGCAGAGCAGGCAGCTACTTGGACCCCGAATAGGCAGGCGCCCCCAAAGAGCTATCTCATATATACTGCTTATGGCAGCACTACTTCAACTTTGTATTTACAGACTTTGTAATGATGCAATTACAACTTCTCACCACACAAATACCTGGCTTAACTTCCACCCCTGCTTTATTCCTCTTCCCTCATGTCCTCGGTCACGGTTGTATCGTTACGTTAACGGTTATTATTCAGAGCAGAGATGGAAAGGAGCATACTAAGTTATAACTGTGTCCCATTATTATTCATTAGGAAAGATAGCCTACCTGTTTATTATAAAACATCCAAGACCTTTGTTCTGAGAGAAGAGAAACTCTGTACACAGGACAGGTGCATGCTGGGAGGTCAGGTGAGTGTATTTGAGCCGCAGACGCGAGTGGATCCTCATTAACGGAGCGTGTAATTTAAGATTGCTTAGTGATTTGTCAAATGTTCCGACAAGTTGTTGCTATAATATTCAAGGACTGCTCTGAGGTGTGCTGTGCTAATTAATACAAAAGCACATTTATGATAGAATGTGTTGCTTGCAATAGCAGCCTCTCCCTATATACAGTATATTTAATATATAGCAATGTCTACCAATGTAAATATATAAGTATTATCAATATTATCTAATATATAGGGCCGCCTATTGATTTTTGCTTGGGGCCCCAAGACACCCTTGCAACGCCACTGCGGAAATACTATCACAAAGTTCAATGTCTTCTCTGTTCTGTCAGCACATATGAAATAAACTATAATTATTTTCTCATAAAGGTGTCCAAAAGTAGAGACAATATTCAAAAACATATATTGTGATGCTGCCCAATAGAAAGCTCTTACAGCAATAAGAATAATATGTCAGGTTTGTGAATCTAATCACTATCAAATAATTACCAAGAACAGCGTTTGTGAATTTGCTTTTTTGAAATTTTTCTCCCATAGAGTTGTATTGCCCCTGCCCTCAACCTGCCCTCAAACTGAAATAAAATTCTTGAACGTGAACGCAAGGTACCTAACCGTAACCCGGTCAAAAAAAAAAAAAAAAGGTAGTGACGAGAGAAATCTTTGGACATTTCAAAATAAAACTGTAATTGATTTATTTCTCTCTGACAAATATATACTTTCCATCCACTGTCCAACGTAATAATAATAATAATACATTTTATTTATATTGCACTTTACATTTCAAGGAAACCTCAAAGTGCTACAACAACTGAAATAAAACAGATAAAAACAAATTAACATCAGATAAAACAAATTAACATTTCCGATAATTCCGTTAATTAACATTAACGTAATGTATTTTTAATGTTTCTTCATGATCAGCTCGAAGCAGATTTACTTGAAGTCCAAATCCTAAAAGGCACCGCTGGGATTCGAACCCAGGATCTCCTGTTTACTAGACAGGCGCTTTAACCAACTAAGCCACGGCGCCGACTGGCCCCGATGCCAGCTGGCCTGGAACCTATTCATGTGTTTTAAGTTTGTATTCAGGTTTACTTGTCTAGTTGATATATTGAGGATTTTATTTTAGTTATAAGGGACTCGTTGTAGTAGCTACATATTGCCTAATTCAAGTTTTTAAGAACAATTTTAAGAAGAATTTAAGAAATAAATTTAATACATTTTGAGCATTTTGAAAAAAACTTGCACCTTGAATTATACCGTAGCCAAAAACATTCAAACAATGTCAGTGTACAAATTATGGGAAAGAAGGAGAGAGAGTTTACACCGACAGAGGCACCATCCAGCGGCACTCGGTGGGTGGCGGTAAAGCACTTAAAATGCTTTAATAGTTTTTAGTGAAGAAGTCACGGTGGGCCAACGTCACAACGCATGCGCAGTCACGGGGCTGGCTATCTGTCTCCACGGCAGAGCTGTCATTTCAACTATGACGAGGATGTGATGGTTGTGCAATGTTAACAGACAAAATTCAAAACGGAATAATACAATCTACTCCGCATCAAAGACACACTGGATGCAAAAGAGAAAAGCAGAGGTTTTTACGCTGTATCCCGACACCATTTTAAGATTGTCAATGAATTTCAGACAGTCGTCTTGTTAGCTTAGTGCTGCTAGTGGAGCCATAATAATATTGTCGTTGATGGATTCGCTTTGTAGCGGACTATCGGAAACAACTATCCGTGGTGCTTAGAGACGAAAATGGATCCTGTAGAAGAAGGTAACCACTATGATCACTGTTGTGGGTTTGTCACATATGTTGAATTAGCATTAGCTTCAAAGCGCGTCACACTAACTACAGTCAGCGCTGATCTGGCCTGCTAGCAGATATCTCTCATTCCCAATGTAGCTGCTTCCAGGCGTGTTTATTTGAGTGCACTTTTGTGTTTAGAATCAGGTCTTGTATGGATTGCGGAGAAGCCAATATATACGAGTACAGTTGAGACACCGGTATCATGCATGGAAGACACTAGAAGTTGCTGGTAATGTCATGAGCCTGATGTTTTTAGCGAAGTTTCTCGTTTATCACCAAAGGCTCATTGTGTTACAGGTGTCCATAGGCACAGTATCCCTAAGCCTACCAAACAAGTACAGTATGTAAACAAGTACAGTATGTCTGACCACACAGTTATATTGTAGCCTAATGCATCTACCAGTACAAAGATGGAACTGTGGTATTTTGGCTTGATTAAAACGAGGGTGACCTCCTGTAAAAGCAATGTAAATAAGTCAAGTTGTGTGTTTTTGTTGGATATTACAATTGGACAAACTCAAGACTCAATGTACATCCTACCTACGTATGGGCAGAGGATATCCTTATATATCAATAGAAATCAAACGCATGGTCCTTACTCTCATTCTCTTATGATGTCACCAGGTTTTACAGTAAGTAAACAATGATTTTTACTCATTATTCTGTATGCCTTTGATAACTTACAGCGGATATATGTCGCGTGTGCCGCTCCGAGGGCACCCCAGACAAGCCCCTGTACCACCCATGCGTCTGCACTGGCAGTATTAAGTTCATCCACCAAGAATGGTAAGAGCGTTCTACATTAAGGACAACATGGACAGGTTCTGATCTGCAAAGTCTTGTATAAGGCCATCATAAATAATTATTCAGTCAATATTCTCCTTTTCATGTGAATGGGTTTAAGTCCAAATTTGTTTATGATGTGGTCTTACTGCTGTGTACTTATTTTGAGCATGATATGTATGATTTATTGATATCACAGGCTCAAACCGCAGCCCATTATGTTTTTTGTTTTTTTAAATTTTCATAAAATCCGGAAACAGAATGAGTGACTTGCATTTTCTTACTTTCTTATTTGAGACATTTTCATAAATACCTAAGGTAGAGATTATATTATTAACTGTTGCCTTTTCCATATGTAACCCTTATAAAAGAGCAAAACAATAGTGTAAGACTGATTCATGAGTTCATGATAAGGTACAGCACATGTTCATGTTACTGGATGTTGTGCCATTGTGCATGTTGTGCATGAAAGTCTATAGGGTTTATAACAACTGAGCCCTGAGCTCCAGTCCGCACTCCACTCTACGTCACATTGTAATCTACACAGCAGTGGTATCCGTCAGGAAGATTATGTCATCGGTATTAGCCCTGCTGACCTTTGTTGTTTGCATTACCCACAACCTAACTCACAGTTTTATTTTGGATTTGATGATGAATATGGAAAAAGTAGAATTTAAGTCTTTAACTATTTTGTCTTTTACTTTTGTATACACATTTACATTAAAAGTGGTATAACTCCTGTTGGTTCCTGCTGTCTAATGTTTTATTTTTATTTACAGTTTAGTTCAGTGGCTGAAGCACAGCAGGAAGGAGTACTGTGAATTATGCAAGCACAGATTTGCATTCACCCCCAGTAAGTGCTTGATTGCTGAGGTTTTGAACATGTCTACATTAAACATCTTTAATAATTTTTCCTATCTTACTTTCCACCTCAGTTTACTCTCCAGACATGCCCTCCCGTTTGCCCATCCAGGACATCTGTGCTGGCCTGCTCACCAGTGTGGGCACAGCCATTCGTTACTGGTTTCATTACACACTGGTGGCGTTTGCATGGCTTGGAGTTGTTCCTCTCACTGCATGTAAGTTAAAGCTGACATCAACACAGTATATAAGTACTGAGTTTATAAGCTCAGGAAAAAGTTTACCTTATTGTTAGGGCCTTGGATAAAACACTGCTTTATGCCTTTATGCCAGTCTGTGACATTATTGTTACAGAGCATAATAATTCTGTTCATGTTTATCTACTTTAGGTCGCATCTACAAGTGTCTTTTTACTGGCTCTGTGAGCTCACTCTTGACACTACCTTTGGACATGCTCTCCACGTGAGTCTTAGACATTAGTGCAAATACTAAGCGATATATTAAATATGTATATGTAAATATATACCTATATTTTATTTGTCTTTTCTTTTTCTAAAGAGAAAACCTGCTTGCTGACTGCCTACAAGGCTGCTTTGTGGTCACCTGCACTTTGTGTGCCTTCATCAGCCTGGTGTGGCTCAGAGAACAAATAGTCCATGGTGGTGCACCTCAGTGGTTAGAGCAACACCAGCCTCCGCCCCCAAATGCAGCTGGCCAAGCAAATGAGGTACCTTTTTTTCATTGAAGTATTGCGTCATGAGCTTTATCAAGAGAAAACAAGTAAATTACTTTTACTAATTTAAATGAGTTTTTAATTACACATCACAAAGTCTTAATTTAGTATGTCATGTTTTGACCTTGTTTTGTAGGCACAAGCCGCTGGTGAAGGAGCAGCTGATGAGCCACCTGCTCCACAGCCTGCTCCGGCTGACCCTCCGGCCCAGAATGAAGCTGAGCCCGAGCCCCCTGACGCCCCTCCTGACCAGGCCGAGGACCCTGAGCTGGAGGAGGAGGCAGCTGCTGCTGAGGAGGGAGATGCCAACAATGGAGCACAGGGTAAGTTGAACATCATTGTCTTTCATTTGAATGAGAATAAATGGGAAAATCATTTGCGTATATTTTGTGCTGCATGTAGATAAAGAGTATTAACATAAATAATGTGCATTACACTTCAGGTACCAAAGAGCAATATGCAATGTTTTATAATAAATAAACATGTTGTGCTGCTTTGTGGTGTAGTGGTTAAAATGCTAGGGCTTGTAATGGGAAGCCTTAAAGTAGTCAGTTACAGTTTAGTAGTCAGTTAGAATTCCAGCTGCAGCAATTTGTCAAAACGTTCTCCCTGCTTTCTTCATGTCTTTTTGTCCAATATCATTTTTTTTTTAATTATTATTTTTATTTAACCATTGAGATTACTAATCTCTTTTTCAAGGGAGTCCTGGCCAAGACAGCAGCACAAGTCAACACAATTTAGAATATTTCAGGACATATTTCAAGCAACAATTTCATAAGATAATAAAATGCATGGGCCAAAAAATGACTTACTAAGCTGGTTACCATAAATATAATGATAATAATATGTTGTCATTTTTCTTTACAGATGACATGAACTGGAATGCGTTGGAGTGGGACAGAGCAGCTGAGGAACTGACGTGGGAAAGGGTAACGGCTGTCAATTCAATTAATGCAATCACTTTTTTTTTTTTTAAATGGTGTTTTTACATTTGATTTTTTATAAACTCCTTCCTACAGATGCTTGGTCTTGATGGATCGTTGGTATTCTTGGTGAGTATTTTTATTTACTTGTTTTCCCCAATATTGATACAGTCCGTTATTAATCAATGATATTTCTTATCTTTCCAGGAGCATGTGTTCTGGGTTGTTTCTCTCAACACACTTTTCATCCTGGTTTTTGGTGAGTTCATGGAATTACTCATGCAGTGTGCTCACGAAAACCCCTGGTTCTAAGTTCCTGGACACCTATGCTGAGACATTCATTTTCCTTTTTTGTTTTTTAGCATTTTGTCCATACCACATTGGACACTTCTCCGTTGTCGGCCTTGGTTTTGAAGAATATGTAAGAATCTCCTACTGTATATTCTTCTTTCAAAACAATTTTCAGTCAGTTGTTACTGTAATATTATTTTCTTTTTAGGTCCAAGCATCTCATTTTGAGGGATTAATTACAACCATTGTTGGGTACATTTTGCTGGCAATGACCCTGATCCTTTGTCATGTATCCTTTTGTAAACATTCTTATTATTTTACCGAATACTATATCAAACTAGAGTTAGAGAATAAGTTTTCCATTATACTGCATTTGCAAATATTGAATGCCTGATCCTTAATGTCCGACAAAAGGGTATTGCGGCTCTGGTCCGATTTCAGCGTTCACGGCGTCTTCTCGGCGTCTGCTACATTGTTGTGAAGGTAAGGTTTCTGGGCAGGGCTCCGGAGGGATTTACAATTAGCCTAGTTTCTGGAAGCAAACACTTGTTGATAGTTAGTTACACATAATCTGTGATGAGGAAGACTTGTTATTGAGAACCCACTTTGTTTGTCTTCCGCAGGTGTCTCTGTTGGTGGTTGTGGAAATAGGGGTGTTCCCGCTCATCTGTGGCTGGTGGCTTGACATTTGCTCCTTAGTAAGTGTCTCTTTAACATATTCACTGGAATTTGTTCAATTCTGTTTACGAATGACCCATGATTTCAGTAATTAGGGCAAAGACTCTGGAAAGAATAGCAAACCGTTCATTCTTGGCAGGTTGCTCAAAGCGTAAGGAGCTTCACCACCTCATTTGCCCCGAAGGAGTTGAATAATACAGTTTTATAGCAGTGTTAATCATGTCGACTAGGCTATTCCCTCATCTATTTGGTCAAAGTAATTCTTTTGCTGACTAAAATAGACAAAAACTAAATTAAAAGTAGTTAATGAGACTAAAACTATGATTAGAATCTTCAGATATTTTCGTCACCTAATAAAGACTAAATAAAAATGAAAAGCAGGGACTACAAACATCTGAGCTTTAATGAAACGGTTAGAAAGATCCTCATATCTTTTAAATTCACTGTCAAAGGAACAGGTCTGTGCTTCGGGAAACAGCTATTTTTTGTTGACTAAAATTGGAACAAAATAAAGGTTTGGCCAAATCATTTTCATCAAAAGATTAAGACTAAAACTAAATTAAAATATGTTGACAAAATGATCACTGTTTTGTGGGCAATACACAGTGTAATTGAGTTTTCTGTATCAAACTAAACTAAACTGTGGGTTACTATGAACTCTTTCTTCCTGCAGGAGATGTTTGATGCATCACTCAAAGACAGAGAGTTGAGTTTTAAATCTGCACCTGGGACAACCATGTTTCTTCACTGGCTCGTGGGAATGGTGTATGTCTTCTATTTTGCTTCATTCATCCTCCTTCTGCGAGAGGTACATCCATGAGGACTTTTCCACTGTCTCACTTGACTTTGTTATATTCTGAATGTCTCCGTACGTGTTTTAATCATCATTAATCATCTTGCCAGGTTTTAAGGCCTGGAGTGCTGTGGTTCCTGAGAAACCTCAATGACCCAGATTTCAACCCGGTGCAAGAAATGATCCACTTGCCCATTTACAGACATCTGAGGCGCTTCATCTTGTCTGTGGTTGTGTTCGGATCCATTGTCCTGCTCATGCTGTGGCTTCCCATCAGGCTGATTAAACTACTGCTGCCTACTTTCCTGCCATACAACGTCATGCTCTACAGGTACATCAGAGTAATGACAAATACAAAAATCGCAGTTCTCGGAGGCTTTGGGGGGGAGGCGTATGATTTAGAGGCAATATTACATCTTGCAAACTTAATAGGAGTGTTTGCTCTGATCATAAATGTACCGTCTGTGGCTGAGTGTAAAGAAAACGGGGCGATGACTATGAAATTTGTTTTATTCAACATAAACATGAAATTAACGTGATATCTGTTGAGACACTGTGTCTTTGTCGCCCCCTAGTGTATGATCTGTAGATTTGTTCAAATTCCTCTTGTTTGTAATTGTGAAGAAAAAAAAAACCTCCAACTCCTACATGGGCGTGTGCTAGACTGAGCCCTTTGATATTCCATTGGAGCAGGATCGCTGCAGCAAAACTTCCCCAAGTCACAGATACCGCCAGAGCCAACTGCAATGGATCATTCAAATTCCCATACGTTATAGTCATTTAACCTCAAGAGGGACCAACACAAATGTTTTTTAGCACTAAAATAGTATGCACTAACATCTCAAAATAATGATAAGGACATGTGGACAGCCCTATGAGACCCCATTAAACAGTTTATGAGCAAGAAATAAATAATAGTTTGGTTTCTCTTTAAGTGATGTATTATTCATATTGCAAAAAGCCACAATCGACTGGGTTTATACAGGTAGCGAACATCTGCCTGCTGCAAAATGAAGCTCATTAGTGAACCCTTTATAAAAGGCGAAACATCCACACTTACCTGTACCATTTAGAGCTTATACAAACATAATTATTCATGGTTTTGCATGAATCAGTAATAAATGTGTTTGTGTTGTGTGTGTCTCCATCAGCGATGCCCCGGTCAGTGAGTTGTCCCTGGAGCTGCTGTTGCTGCAGGTGGTGCTGCCCGCTCTGCTGGAGCAGGGACACACTCGTCAGTGGCTCAAAGGCCTGGTCCGAGCATGGACCGTCAGCGCTGGATATCTGCTGTACGTTCACTCAAGAGTCATTTTTGTGTTCCAATCGTATCAAGCTATTTTAACATGTGCCTCCTCATAGGGACCTTCATTCATACCTCCTCGGAGAGCAGGATGACAATGATGCAAACCAACCTGTGAACAACAATAATAATAACAACCCTGCACCGGGTCACCATAACAACAACAACAATCCTGCTCCAGCTGTTGGTGAGGGGCTACACGCAGCGCACCAGGCCATCCTTCAGCAGGGAGGACCAGTCGGCTTCCAGCCCTACCACCGACCCCTTCGCTTCCCATTCAGAGTAAGGCACAAAGTTATTAATTATTCTGGTAAATGTACTGACAAACAAAGCCGTTTATGAATGCTGTATCAGTGGTAAATATGAATGTCCTTTTTGTCATAGATTGTATTGCTGATTGCATTCATGTGCATTACTCTGCTGGTGGCCAGTCTGGTCTGTCTAACTTTACCAGGTAAGAAAAGAAAAGAAAAACTTGCAGCCAAAACATGGGACCGTTTCCTTAGAAGGAAAAGGAAATATCTTCACTCTGCTGTGGCTCATGGGTCACTTCTTGGTTCTTTTCTTAGTCTTCACTGGTCGTTGGTTGATGTCTTTCTGGACTGGAAACTCTAAAATCCATGAGCTGTACACTGCAGCATGTGGCCTTTATGTGTGTTGGCTGTCGATCCGTGGGGTCACTGTACTCCTGGCGTGGATGCCCCAGGGACGCACCGTCATCTTTCACAAAGTCCAGGAGTGGACATTTATGGTATGTATTTATTGTTGTCTTGTTCAATGATGTGAAAGAGAATTAAACTTTGTCATTTTAAACAAATCTTAGTAATTTCAGCAACTACTTGTATTACCTTATGTTTTTACCTAAAGTTTTCTAACTATTTTAGTATTGATTAATCATTACTGATACACAGGCAGAGCTAGAATTACATATTTTTTTAAAGGCTATACAAGGTTTTTGTAAATAGGTTACCTCTTTGTCCCAAATTATGAGAAAAATATCAAGACCATTATCAAATCCTGTGGTTCACAAAGTGGGGGTGGGGTTCGTGAGCACTGGGCTGTGGGTCTCAAGATGAAAAAAAAAAAAAAGTGAAACCTGTACAAAAGAGCAAGATCAAAATGTCCTGTCACTTTAGCTTCATGTGGCAAACAGTTTATAAAATACAATTTCCATGCACTTTTTACAGCCCAAGTATTAATCCTTTAATAACCTTTCTCTACAGATTCTTAAAACCCTGGTTGTGGCTCTGCTAGTTGCTGGTGTGATTCCCCTGCTGCTCGGACTGCTGTTTGAATTGGTTATTGTTGCTCCCCTCAGAGTCCCATTGGACCAAACACCTCTTTTCTACCCTTGGCAGGTATGATGGTGCGGCCACTAGAGTATCATCTGACAGCTTTATTTTATATTAACCTTTCTGTTCTGATGCAGGACTGGGCTCTTGGAGTGCTACATGCCAAAATCATTGCTGCAATCACACTCATGGGACCTCAGTGGTGGTTGAAGACCGTCATTGAGCAGGTACAGTATTTTATGTTAAATACTGAAGTACAGTATTCCCCAACCAGAGTGTAGAGATTTAGATGGGGGTTGGAAATACTGCAGATTGAAAAGAACGACAGGTTGGATGAGCCAGGGATACTCTAGATCAAAAAGACATTATTGACACATAAAACTAGAGTGTGGGGTTAATTACAGAAGTTGACCGATATGGGTGGCCAATGCCAATTTTTGGGACTTTTGGTTGGCCGATGCCAATACGCCCCTCATATTTTTGGCAGATATTGAAGGCCAATATAATAAATAAATCTTGTGTATAATCCTGCTTCTACACTGTGAAATGTGTCAGTGTTGGACTGTGACAGCAGGGGGCGCTTTGTTAGGGCCATCTGTTCAGTGCACAAACAATTACCTGAAACCAAGCTTTTTCTCAGAATGATTTCTTTTCAATGCTCCACTGGTAAATCTATTGTTCAATCTTGGAATGTATATTTAGGCAGAATTATACTAAATGGAGATGTACGCTCTGATACGGTCTTATTGTATTATTATAATCTTTTATAATAATTATAATTTGTAGCCCTATTGCATATTACAGTGAGTAGTTGTCAGTCTAACACAGGACTATATGTCTTTTTATAAACATGTAATGAGTTTGGAATTTGGAGTTTAATTTTAAATTGGATTGTAATGCTGGGTAATATTAAGGCTAACATAGGAATTTTACATTTTAATTTCACAATTGAAAGCTTCTCTAAAAAATTAAACGACAGCAAAGCAGCAGATATTATCTTCGGCTCTATATGCTTCTAAAGGCCTTTCAATTTGAATGTACTATGTATTATGTAGGACCCCGAGGGGCCACTGAGCACTTTGCAGGGGGGTACTTTAAATTATTTCATATTTAAATAGAAGTGAAAGGAGAACAGTAATTGAATATTGTTTACAAAGATATTATGGTGATAGTTTGCTATAGGATCTGGCTGGAGTATTGGCTTGGAGTATTTTTTCAAATAAATCTGAGTTTTTAGTTGATCACTTTCAAAATAATACATCAAAGTAGGAGTAGTCGGGGAGCCAAAGTCTCAAAAGCTCAATAAAATGGGTTGAACCTGGCATCGTCCGTTATACTTTTTATTTGTGTTTTTTCTGTTAACTTTGACCGTAAGGACCAATAATTGGAGGGTCTGCTCTGCTGGAAATATCGCGAAAAAAAATGGTGGCCATTTTAGTGTAGGCAACCTGTATTTTTATCAGAAAAATGTGAAAAACTATTTTTTTCCCTCAAATCTTTAGTGGGTTGGGTAGGCGGTCTATAAATGCATTCCAGATACACAGAGCACATGTGCTGACAACATCCACTGAAAAAATAACTCTTTAAACACATTTCTACTTGATTTTACATCAATTTAATGCAAAAAAATGGTATCCTCAAAATGGTATCCTCAAAATCACTGTTTATCTTCTCTCCAGAAAGGGAGATATGGCGTGATTTAAGAAACATGTGTAGTTTGAGCCTGTCACACTTCTGATACTTACATTTCTGGGTCAAAGGACTTGCGTAAGGCAAAAATAGTACTCATAGTTACTGTTCACAAAACCACCAAGGAGGGTGGCCTTAATGCCCCCTGAATTTCTCTGCTCCGCCCCCTCAGGTGGTATGGTCTGGTTTACTGTCTCCTCAGGTGGTATGGGTGAAGGTGGGTGGATTAACCCACCTGTACCTAGTTTATTAAG
>OMNZ01037204.1:0-12341 GCA_900303255.1 Lesueurigobius sanzi | reverse complement strand
TTATTATCATGTTATCATGTTATTATCATGTTATTATCATGTTATTATCATGTTATTATCATGTTATTATCATTTTATTATCATGTTATCATGTTATTATCGGCGCATTCAGCACGTGGCTAATTTGCATATTAGATTGATATTGTAACTAAAGGTGAAACCATTAGTTTAGCAGTGATCTTGAGGCTGCTCTGTGGAGGCTCTGGGCATTTATTTAGTCACTTTATAAAGTTTGTCTTCTGCAGATCATTTTATTGAATTAAACTTGTGTCTGTCAATCATAAACAGTGTCCTGCAGAGATCGGTAATTTACGAAAACCCTCGAGTGTTTCCGAAAAAGAGGCCTGTGCAAAGGATTGTGGGATATCCTCATAGCTCCTGACGCTGATAAGGGACCTCCAGAGGTTCCTATGCTAAAGGAACTATGATAGGGAGCATCACTGCTAATGTCCTGGCTCCTTCCTCATTGAACTGGCGAATTTAGACGCTCCTTGTCATGGCGGGTCGATGACGCACGTCCGGGTCAACATTAAGGTAAGGACATTTCCTAGGCTTATTTCCCATTTTAGATGCAGCCCTGGTGTGATAACAAACTCAGAACATCTGGTGACCTGAGGGCGTGGCCACACAATTGAGTGAGGACACACCCTCACAGTTAGGTGACATCACTCAAGAGAGAAACAAAGAAACCAGTAAAAAAAAAAACAGAAAATACATGTTATATCAGCCAACATCTCTCTAGTTTAACCAGCCATACTATACAAACCCTTCCCGAGTTCAGATGGGTGTTACTGGCAGACAGATTAAATTGAATGGTCTATCTGTATAAAAACAAACATGCTGGCTAATGTTTGTCACACACAAATAGATATCACTTGTCTGCCAAAACACAGATAAAACACTGAAGAAAATCATTAGAAATGAGAGAGATGATAAAGTTTACCCTGAATCAATGGTTTTGCTAGTCATTTTGAAGGACAGGGTTGTAAAAAATCTGTCGTAGCTATTTTTATCCTTCATTAATGAATTTCTCATTATATACCTAGTATGTATGTAACAGATTACAGAATAAATGGATGCAAATCTAAATATAATGAGCAGAATCAAGGAACATAAATTTGGAAACTACATTGTGTTAAAACGTGTGTAAAACTCTGAATGATAATGGGATATTTATGTGAAAATGTCCTCCGCATACACATAACAAAAAGTAGCTGTAATTTTATCACCACCAAACTAGGAGAAATGAGCCTGGCCCCAGTGCTTTAGGGGTTCCAAAACTTTGTAGACTGGGACAAACAAAATTATCATGCAAACAATCCGGGACCCTCAGTGTAAAAACAAATCAATAATGTAGATAATATCAAGCAAAAAACATAAAAAATCGACCCCCTGCCTTGGAAACCAACAGGAAGCAGTCTCTAGCTGGACCGGGTACTGCCTCTCAAGGACTGGCCACTCGCCCAGATTGTGTCTTATGAACCAGTAAGATTTAACTCTAATGTATTTTTGAGACATCTCCCCTATTGGTGGTTCAGACAGGGGAAGGCAGACAGAGAAAGTGATTGGTGTTTATTGGCTCCTTCAGGGCAATGCAAGCCATAACAGGCAGCCTACACCGGAGTGGAGTCTGTCACCTGTGGCTACGTAGATCCCTCCATAAAAAAAACGAGTGCTGTACTCCATGGGGTATACCACCAAGCACTCTGCAATTCACACCTTCCAGCTTAATAAAGTCAGAGCAGAAGCCGAGCCAAAGTAAGTAGCAAGACACTTCAAATGAACTGGCTGTTAAAACTACTCGCAGTACAGTAGTAGTATAAGGCAATTTTTCTACGACTACTCAAAGTTAGCGTCAACATCTTCCTTTCTTGCCTTTTGATGCTAAAACTACCCCGAAAAAATGAAAAGTACACATTGCTTTTGTGACTAACCATAGCCTGGTCCCTCATTTTTCCTAGCTGAGGTTGAGTTTCCGAAGCTAAAGTCAGTGAACAGTCAGAGCAGCCACTTCTAAGTGATTCCAGATGCTTTCCAAATTAGGCTCATATGCGCCACAGAACAAAAAGATGTTACCCTTTTCTCTCATTTTTACCATTTTAACACCATTCTACTTGGGCCATACATTTGGATACTGGGAGGAAAGCAAAATACCAATGGCAACGCTTGATAAAAAAATAAATAAATGCATGATTATGTTGTCAAATTCTTAATCAGTGGTATGTAACATGAAGGGAGAATAAAGTGATGCTGTCATTAGCTCAAACTTGTACGAAATTAAATCGCACAATAAATCTATAGCTGAAAACTAGAAAACCAAACAGATACACACAGTATATGCTCTGTTATATGTTCTTATTCAAATACATACTATAGGTTTCAGAAATGTAAATAGTGCTACTTTCCATTTATTCTTTTGTGTTTGAGCCACTGTATGAAACTTAAAGTACATGAAAGTGGTGTGAGCATGGTCAGAAAAGCAGTTGTCGTAGAATGGTTGCTAAAGACAACAATTTATTTGGCTCCTTGGCCACTCTAGCTCGTCCTTTTTAAATGTTACTACCAAATTAGACATTTCTCTAGCCAGAATACACTGTCCCAGCATCTAAAGATCCCCAGTTAAAAAGTGAAACTAACATTTTACTGGTCAAAGTGGTTTAGAGAGAACGAAAGTAAATAAATACTACCAAATAATACCAATAAAACTATATTCATATTATTTAACGACAAACCGTGATACTATATAATACCACTTTTCCACAATTCACCAAATCAAATATTATTTTTTTTGTAAAATTACCTATCCATCTCCCTAAATTCAAATTTGATCTATTTAACCAATCACAGTTTGAATATTGATTTCTTTCCTAACTACAAAACATTATGATGTAAAAGTTGTTGATATTTATTACATTTTTATTTCACAAGATAATTGTCCAATCAGAAACCAGGGTGAGCCACTTTGGGTTGCCATGATCGGAAGGTCGGGGGTTCGAATCCCGGCTCCGGCAGGTGCAGACTGTCGTTGTGTCCTTAGGCAAGACAATTCACCCAATGCCTATGTGTGAGTGGTTGGTGGTGGTCAGAGGGACCGTTGGCGCAGATGTGAGCAGCTCAAATGTGCAAATGTAGCTTAGCACCATCAGCATGGAGTGAATGAGCCCCCTCCCTGTCATGTGTGAAGATACAATACAAAAAAGATTCCCTTCCCTTCCCCTATGGCAAAAAACAGTTTGTAAATGACCATAAAGGGACTCTTTCTTACATCCCCAATCCCAGCACCTGCCCACAAACAAGTTATATTTAGTGCTGAACTCTGAAGTTTCCATCCATCCATCCATCTTCTTCCATTTATCCGTTGCCGGGTCGCGGGGGCAGCCCAGATCACATTGCACCAGTCCCTTATGGCTCCTCCTGCAGGTGGTGGGTCTACAGGAGGTCCACTCTGAAGTTTCTTAGCTTTTAAATAAGGAAAGGCATGTCCACAGTGTAACGTACAAACATTGGGCTTCATTCACGAAACAAACTTACGAACAAATTTGTAATTCGTTTGAACATTCACAAAATTTGTTCTTAGCTGAAAGAGCTCTTCTGGAAGAACAAATCCTAAGAACAGTCAGGAGGACTATTACGCACAAAACATCATCTCTCTTTAAGAACAGTTTTGTCTTCCTAAGAACGCTTCGTGAGTCAGACTTAAGTTTATCTTAAGTTTCTCTTAAGTTGTACTTAAGAGAACTTTTTCTTAAGAAAATATTCATGAATGAGGCCCATTACTTTTAAAGAACTCTTCCGTAAATCGCTGTTGCATTTGTTATCTGCCTATAATGGACTGGAGTCGAAAAGAGTATTACGTAGCCTGTTTTGTAGATTGTTTTACAGTCAGCCACAGCAGTGAAGGCAGTCGACGTATTGGAAAAAGTGCCCTGGTGTAAAGGTGCCGACAGGGAGAGGCTGGGTGGAGCGAGGTGGAGCGAGGTGGAGCGAGGTGGAGTTTGATAATGAACATGCAGCTTGCACCTCTCTACCTCCTGAACCCTGTGGATGTCCCGGGATGGTCTGCCCCTCCCACCACTGCAGGACGCTTAAAAGGGAAACCAGTGGGAGCTGAGGGCGTGAGGAGGAGGGAGGAAACACTCCAGCAATGTGTGAGGCAGGTAGAGACAGGACGCAGATTAAACAGCACGGGAAGAAGACTGGGCTTAAGTGAAATATACTAGTGGGCCATTGGTTTGTGTTTGGTCATTTTATTATAGTTCCAATGCACAATCAAACCCTACAAGTCTAATTTGGGTCACGATTTCATCTGAAATTTGAATCTATATTCTGCAATTTGGCATGTGATCATCTGGCACGTCATGTAGTTTCATGTGGAAATAGAGCTGCACCGATCCAGCTTTTTTGCTTCCGAGACGATACTTGGGGTTTGAGGATCTACCGATACTCAATACCAACCGATACCATGAGAATTTCACAAAAGTAGATTTGTAGATGACATACTCGCTGTAAAGAAACTGGTTTGCATTGAGTGAAAAAGTTTTTAGTTACATTAATATAAACATCTTCGAATATTAAGTGTTCTGATCATTAATGCATTGCAAATGTTATAATGTTATATCAGTAATTCTGTAACGATATTTCAAAAACGAAACATACACACAGACCTTCACTAGTGGCCAACATTAGCCTATTCCACTACTTTAGATGTGACTCAGTCATGGCTTCTGTTCCAGCCTTGATTGGTTGAAGTTAGCATTAGCATACTGCTGATAAATGCAGTATTTTGCGCAGCGATCAAAAGCATTGCAAAGTGTAAAACTACTTCAATGGCTGAATTCTACAGATTAAGATCTTTTCGGATATTTGGAATCAATAGCCGATATTGTATTTTTCCCGGTATTGGCTACGATATCCGATACCAGTATTGGATCGGTGCATCCCAATGAATGAAAATTTGCCATGCTATTGTTTTATATCCTAAAATGCAGAAAATCAGAGGACTTTTGGACTTGCAAATATAGTTTGCCAGCTAGTGTTGGGAAAATGACTCCATAAAAGTAATTCAACCACTGATTACCGCTTCTAGAGTAATCTAGTCACTTCTTTGATGACTCAAAAGTAATCTGATAACAAGTTACTTTAGTTTAAAAAAAAGTTCGATGTGGAGTTTTTGCCGTTGAGAACGTTGTATCCTGCACATAATCGTCAACGGACCAACAGTAGTCTTTGTTTTACGAGAGATACGAGATGAACTCAAA
The DNA here is from genome assembly GCA_900303255.1 of Lesueurigobius sanzi. Lineage (NCBI taxonomy): Eukaryota > Metazoa > Chordata > Actinopteri > Gobiiformes > Gobiidae > Lesueurigobius > Lesueurigobius sanzi. The sequence continues at coordinate 7,083 of OMNZ01037204.1, read as the reverse complement.
ACAAGGACTGTATTTCCAACCAGAAAACCATGACTTTCCTCTCACCGCCTCCTGCTGTGTTAGACTTGGATCTCAGATGAATGACGTTGCTCGCGCTGACACATCAAGAAATCTATGACTTTGTTTTCTAGATTCCTGAAATGTTCTGAATAATAACACGTTTTATCTGTCAAGATATTACAGATAAGTAATTGATTGTTACTCAATTTTACCAGTTTAGCTAAGTGTAATTTCTGCATTACTAAAATCTCTTGCTGTCAAACACTGTACATAACACATAACATATGCCGGTACTGTATTTCCCAAAGAAAATCCACGTCCTTGACCTTAAAATGGTTTGGAATCAATTTGGAATATGTTTTACACTGAAGGCCCTTCCTGGTGCAACTTTCTCCATTTCTCCAGGCTTGGGGCTGAGGCAAAGTGCACACTGTGCTTTTGGCTAAGCAGGTCTGCATTTGACCGACACTCTGGATTGTATGAGTGGGTTTAGGTGCCACCATTAAAGGCACGTTCCTCTAAAGGGGCAGGAGGCAGTTGAACTTTTGCCTGAAAACGTGGGTGGCTTCTGTCATTATCAGGTTTGGTCTGGCATTAAAGTTAATGAGGAGTCTCCCCCCCTCTAACTACAGCTCACACAACAGGGGGGGAGGCGCTAACTTTATGAGTCAATGACAACCAGCACATCTTTGTCTGCATTTCCAAATGAATTGCAAATGAATTGTAATTGCAATTTGCATTTTACCGAATATAGCAGTCCAGATCTCTCCAAACTCGCATTTAACTCTTGTCTTAGTTAAGCAGTTCATACTTCAGTCTTCTCTCTGCTACTCATCCTGGATGCTTAAAATGCCCAGTGTGAAACTCTAATGTCAATTGCAATGCCTTTATTCTTTCTAATTGACCAAAGTCTTCCACACTGTGCCTCAGCGCTCTCTCCTCCGTCCCTCCTCCCCTCCGCAGCTGAGCCAAGTCGACTCCCTGTGTTGATGTGGCAGGCCTGGGAAATGGAAAGGAGATGCTTCACGTCAGACGAAACCCAAAATCTGAAGTCCATTATTGAGAGAGCCGCCTCCTTTCTGTCTTCTGCCTCTGCAAACGTGGACAGCGCTGGGAGGTAACACGTTGACACGCATTGTCAAGTTCAAACAGAGACTAAACCGAGACTCAACCAGGTCTAAGTCGTAGCTATCAATTATACTGGAGGTAGAACCATGCCAGGACTAAACAACATCCAAGCCACTGGGGAAGTTTCGAGACCCACATTCAACGTATGTGCCCCCCAAAAATACACAATTAAACTTTTACTTAAAATAATTTGCAGTTTGGTCTTTATTTCATACATTTACTAACAAAATGCAGTTACGAATATTTAGGTTTTGGCAAAGACTCGTGACTTTTAGGTCCCGACCCACCAGTTGAGACCCACTGATAAGCCGTAGCTGTAAATTTTGTGTAACTGAGTTAAAAACCATGCAAGGACAAAGCCAGAAAAAGAAAACTGGGACTGAACCGGGTCTAAGTCAAAGCTATAAGTCATGACTAAAACTATGCAAGTATTAAATCAGACTGGAAAAAGGACTAAACAAAGACTAAACCAGGACTAGACCATGTATAAGTCATAGCTATTAATCATGGCTAAAACCATAACCAGAATTGGTCCAAGATTAGGCACAAGCAAAGTTTAACTAAAGACAAAGACCAGAGGGATTGCAAAATAGATCTAAAGTAGTTTAAAGGACAAAAGGATACCAAAGCCAAGTTGAAATTAAATATAAACAAGAACTAAATCAATTTAATATAAAAAAAAATCCAAATCAGGACAAGTCTAACCCATATTCTTCTATTCTTTCATATTTGACAAAATTAGGATTCAGACAGTTAACAGTCCTCCTTAAGACAATCTTCTGCACGTTTGGAAAGGCACAAATAGTTCAATAGATTGCGATCGATAGCCGTAATTCTATCTATATGTGTTTAAGTTTTCTACTGCATGGGTCCAAACTAAAACTTGCAACTAACCAACGACAGGGAGTGCTTGAGAGCCGGTTAAACCCCTTTTCTTTCCGTGATTTACTTTGAGAGAGAGAGAGTCCAGACATCTTCCATTCCTGATCCCGAGCACAGCTGGGAGGGGGACGTGACGCTCCCCAAATATGGGCATCCAGCTGCAGCCAATCACGGGCAACGTGTCAATTAGCCCCGCCCACACCCCCAAATCACCCCTGGCTTTCAACCGGTTTGCTATTATAGTTAAACATCTGACGTGGAGGGCGCTAAACAGTGTCCTACCTCTCATCTCCCGCAGTGATTTGGTAGTTTATTTTTTCGTCATTGGCCTCCGTTTAAGCTTGCAGTTATATTGGGAGCCCTCAGTCTGCGAAGGTTGACCCAAGGCAAGGTCACGTTTTACAGCCTTACCTAAAAGCCAGCATATGATCATCCAAGAGCCATTTTAGATCTTTGAGCCATTCTTTGTTGCCATGTGCTGCCAATTAAATGAGGAGCAGCTCTATAGCATTATCCTGGCTTATGTGAATCTATGAGTAACCCTCCTAAGGCCCAGTGGCAACAATCCCCTGTAAAGTTGAGGAAGTAAGTCTCTAAAAGACTGTTATTCTAGTTACCTGTAGCATTTGAAGACTTATCCATTTTTAACAGTAAAAAGACCTCATGTGATGTTGAACTGTACATCACACTTTTACGTTGCCTCAGTTGTGTTCAGAAACATCTGGTTTTGTCTGTCATGGTTTCTCTGTCTTCGAAATTGTCTAACAAGAACGTGACTGGAAAACTAGTTAAGAAGCATGGAGCAACAATAATAATATTTGTAAATGTTCAAGCATAATTCTAATATACAGTATAATAAAGTTCAGATTCCTGACAGCCTGGTGGATGAAGCTGTCCTTCAGTCAGTTGGACCTGTCACTGGTGGAGACTCCACAGTGTTCTTCCTGAGGTAGGACTAAAGATTCTTCTGAAATAACCCTGCTCTGCCAAAGGAAATTTGGTCCAATGGGCCCTGTCCAGATCATTTTGTTGAACCAAAAACACAAAAACAGTCTTAGACAGTCCACAGAGAAGAGGTTCGCTCAGTACCAGCAGACAAAGCTCTTTGGATGAAGAGCGAAACGTCCCACACTTCAACTACAGCAGGGGTACGCAACGTCATTTCCGGGGGCTAAATCTGCCCCTCTAACATGTATCCTTGTGTATTTGGGTGGCACGGTAGCGCAGTGGTTAGCACTTGCACTTCACAGCTAGAAGGTCCCGGGTTCGATCCCAGTCCAGGACAGGTCTGTGTAGGTTTCCTCTGGGTGCTCCGGTTTCTCCTACCACCAGTGAATGATGGTGATCTGAGGGTCCGTTGGCGCATGATGTGTGCAGCCACACCTCTGTCGGTTTGCCTCAAGACGCCGCTGGTTACCTCTGGCATGAATGCAAAAATCATCTTATGTAAAGCGCTTTGTGACGTCTGTGAAAGGCGCTATATAAATAAAGCGCTTCTTCTTCTATCCTCTTGCCCCTGAGATGGCTTGAGAAATATGACTTTAAAATTCTCCAAAAATAAAGAAATTATGACCAATTCCTTTGAAATCCTTGATTTGAAAAAGGGGAGGACTCTCAGAATCCCCTTGCTTAGCAAATATGCCAACCAATATTACCATTTGTCATGGTCAATGGGTTAAAATGTGGAAGCTTGGCCCCCGTCTTATGGCTAGAAAGAATATCGGCCCTCGAAACAGAACTTGCCTACTCCTGAACTACACAGCAGAGCTGATGACTGAAGAATCTTTGTCTATGATGGACAACTCCTGTACGACTGAGAACTTACACAAACACAGAGAAGAGTGTAATTCAGCTGGATCACAAGAGCGAACAATGTCTCTCCAGTCGGGACAGGGGCTTCTGTCTCTGATATCGCCTCTGTTTACTTTGCTCCACTTTCTGTCACACACTTGTAGTTTTTAGGATGTTGAACAGATGACATCTCCAATACTTTTCATGGAGCACATTTTTTAGGTTTAGAAAATGTAGTTTGCTAACTTAGGACTAGCAAAACTCTGCTTCCCAGTCGTCAAAGATGCGACGAAACACCACAAAAAACATCCCAAAAACTTCAAAGTAACAAATGGGCACTAAATCTCCTGAGTTTTGTTGTCCTATAACGTCTTTTAACCCTGAAATGAAATAAGTTGAATTTATCTCAAGATTCAGTCATTTCGCAGATTAGAAAGAGGTGCTGCTGGGGTGACACTGATGACATAGCAAACACTGAGGGAAAAAGGTTGGGATCCACTGACATTGACGAATCTATTCTTTTACATTTTCAAGTTTTTGTTTTGGATAATTTTGGGGATCTATGAATAGTTTTTGAAATCAAACCACAGAGAAGAACGATAGAGCGCAGACGTTCTCTTTGGTCCAATTTGGTCATGATTTTAAAATGATTAAAAAATGATTAAAATGACTAATTTACTTCTAATTTACTACGTCGAAGGCCTAGGCGTTAACCACCAATAAACTTTGGAAGATAAATGTGTCCACTTTCACAGCTGCAGTTTTTTGATCGGATTTTCTTTAGATTAGGCTACAGACCAGGAGCAGAGCAGGAGAATGTGGCTGAGCGCTTTGGGCCAAAGACCAGAGCAGACCAAGCCCAGTGGCCCTTTCCTCCATGACCGAACCCTCTAATTTCAATTTTATTTTTGGATCAACGTTTATTGAGCTAAAGCTGCAGCCGTCTGTGAGTCACTGGGATATTCACTCTTTCTTTACAAAAAGGGAAATCTCATTCTCATTCTCTACACTGCCTTATTGTGACTGTTTAATCCATTTTATGACTGATGATTACTCATGAAAAACATACATTCTGTTTTGTTTTGTTTCATTCATGTACTTTTGAGTAATCCTGCATATTCATTCAAGAGCTCAAAACATTTTTTACACTAAAATGTCCCTCTTTCTCTCTCCAAATCCCATTTTGCTAGTAGTTATTGTCACTAGACCAGGTGTGCTCATAGTGCGGCCCGGGGACCAATTTTTGTTGGCCCTCAAGCTTCATACTGAATTAGCACACAGCGGTAGAGATAAGTTCAATAATATTACATTACTATAACTTGGAAAGGTGATATTTTAGTGTTAGTCAGAGCTGGAATTAATGTTCCAAGCCCAAATGTACGATCAATAATCGTAGGCAAAGATTCTTCAGTCTTCAACTCTGTAGTTGAAGTGTAGGACGTTCGCTCTTCATCCAAAGAACTTCGTCAGCACTGAGCAGAATTGACATGCTTGTGGGTCTTTGAATGATGAAGAAACCATCTTTGAATGATGAAGAAACCCCTAAGTCCAACCTCTCTTGGTTCTAAAGGTTGGAAAAACATCTTGACGTATTCACACCTACTGCTCGTTACCTACCTACGATCAATCATGTCAAACCTACGATTTCTTTAAGACTAGTGCAGTACTCAAACCATATGAAGTAATTAAGTTTAGTTTAGTCGCTGAGGGGTTTTGTAACTGGAAACATTATAAAAAGGCACCATGAGGTCGACTGTTGCAGTTTAACAAGATATTTTACACAAGCTGGTAAATCCAGGACCCACTACACATAGTACTGTAAAATCCGAAATAATCTGTGCACAGCTCACCTGGTTTTAGACATATCCAGGTGTCCAGAGACATGAATACAGGATACAGTGATTTGATAATTACAGCTTCAACAGGAGCTGTGCATGTGAGTCCTTTCAAAAGGGTTAGGGGGATTACATACAGTCACTATCACATGTCTGATGTGGTGTTGGACTTCATTTCTGTGGGACAATATACAGTACTAATCAAAAGTTTGGAAACACTGTTTGTGTATTGTTTTTTTCTTTATTTTCAACACTATTATTAACATTTTATGATTCTCATTTAAACTTTGAATGAACAACGCAATTTCCCTTGTGGATCAATAAAGTCTGTCTAAGTCTAACACTTATATCTAACAGTTATATAGGAAACTAAACACGATGAAATAATATCAAAATATGTTTTATATTTAGAATTTTTTCTAAATTAGCACCCTTTTTTCTTTGCATTTTCTCAATGAGCTTTGTAAGGTAGTGACCTGAAATAGTTTTCAACTGTCTGTGAAGTGAAAACCATTTAAAGTGACTACATTGTGAATATTGTGTGCAATGCAGTAATCAAAGAAAAAATAATCTATTTTGAAGAATCAATTTCAATCTTTTTTTTGTTTAAAACATAATTCCATATGTGCTCATTTAAATGAATGCCTTCAGTGAGAATCTACAATGTAAATAGCCTTGAAACAAAAGAAAAGCAGGACACAAAAAATAGTTTTAGTTTAGTTTTGACTGACACTGTACATTTGATTGTAATTTAATTACAAACTTTAATGCCAATACTGGGGGATAAAATCCATACATTTTTGTCTGCATTTGATGATCAGGGGAGAAAGCGTTCGACCGTGTCCCTCATGGTGTCCTGTGGGGGGTGCTAAGGGAGTATGGGGACGGGGGAACCCTACTAAGGGCCATCTGTTCCCTGTACGACCGCAGCAGGAGCATGGTTCGCATTGCCGGCAGTAAGTCAGACCTGTTCCCGGTGCATGTTGGCCTCCGCCAGGGCTGTCCTTTGTCACCGGTCCTGTTCATTACTTTTATGGACAGGATTTCTAGGCGCAGTCAGGGGCCGGAGGGGATTTGGTTTGGGAACCACAGGATTTCATCTCTGCTGTTTGCAGATGATGTTGTTCTGTTGGCTTCATCAAACCAAGACCTTCAGCGTGCACTGGAGCGGTTTGCAGCCAAGTGTGAAGCGACTGGGATGAGAATCAGCACCTCCAAATCCGAGGCCATGGTTCTCGACCGGAAAAAGGTGGCCTGCCCACTCCGGGTCGGTGGAGTGTCCTTGCCTCAAGTGGAGGAGTTCAAGTATCTCGGGGTCTTGTTCACGAGTGAGGGACGGATGGAGCGGGAGATTGACAGACGGATCGGTGCAGCGTCTGCAGTGATGCGGTCGTTGTATCGGACTGTTGTGGTGAAGAGGGAGTTGAGTCGAAAGACGAAACTCTCG
>OMNZ01037203.1:0-11135 GCA_900303255.1 Lesueurigobius sanzi | reverse complement strand
CTCTCTCTCTCTCTCTCTCTCTCTCTCTCTCTCTCTCTCTCTCTCTCTCTCTCTCTCTCTCTCTCTCTCTCTGCCCAGATGTACATTCAGACGGCCACCCTGACGATCTCCCTGAGCCTCAGCGCCTCCGTGTCTCTGGGAATGCTCTACATCCACAAAGTCTACATCATCATCTTCCACCCCGAGCAGAACGTGCCCAAACGCAAACGCAGCTTCAAGGCCATCGTCACCGCAGCAACCATGACCAGCAAACTGTCCCACCTGGCTGCGGCTGAGCGGCCCAACGGGGAGGTGAAGACCGAGCTGAAGGAGTGTGAAGCCGTGGAGGCCAGCGGTGAGTGCTTCGCCACAGAGCACTGTTCATTTCGGGCACTCAAATCATTCGTCCAAGTTTTGCCGACGGAAACAAAACCAAATCTAAAGAGAATGTAGAGATGAGTAGAACTTTGTCTCAAATGTACCCATAGTTTTGTTGATATACAGTATATAGAAGCTTTGCAAAAATGTGAAGAACCTCCGAAAAGTTCCAAAAGACACAGTTTGAAAGAGCAACATATTCCAATTCAAAGTTTGCCGATCGTAAGGGGAACACTGCAGGCTAAATTCTTTTTTTCTTTTTTTTTTTCTATTTTTGGCCCATTTTGCTCTTAACATATAAACTTTCACCTGGAAATAAATAAATGACCTAATCTTTACAATAAGGAGTGTAATTATTGCACTGATTCTCTCCATAGAACCAAGAGACATTCAATTACCATTTTCTCAAAATGCAATTTTCCCACTTTGTGGCTACAACATTCCCACCACACAGACAGACTCCAAACTTTCCAGTCTTGTACTTACCACTATAATATTCCCTCTGCTATTAGGCTCATGAACACTCGATAAAATTAAATAACTCTCTATCAGAGCCATGAACACTTAATAACTCTGTATCAGACTAATGTAAACTGATTAACCTGTTCCATTTGATGTGGTATGTCCACACTCACATTTGCTGCTAATCTGTAATTCACCATTTACCATTTATGCTGCTGTCTCGTATTGTGTTAAGTTACTATTTTATTAGATTTTGTATCTTATTCTATTTTTATGCACGCTTATAGTTATATCCTTTTTATTTTCCCCATACTTTATTATTTACCTTTATTACAGTTTATGTTTCATGTTGCACGAGTCAAACCAAAGAACATTCCTAGTCTGTGAAACCTTCATTGACAATGGCAATAAACTCTATTCTGATTCTGATGTAAAGGTTTGTTCGGAGGGATTGTTCAATATCCAATTCCTGCCTGATTTATTGAGTTTTGAATCCTAAACAAGGTGAAATATGATTTGATACTTATTTGTTCACTAATAACTGATTTTATATGAAAGCATCAAATGACAATGTCATTTTTCCCCAGTTCACCTGCAGCAGAAACACAGAGCTGGCCTCTGCTTGTTGACACTCAGGTCATCTACCAGGAACTCGGGGTCGCAATCTTTAGATAAAATAACACTAACAGGTCTAAACTTCTCTTAATGGAAATATATGACAGAAAATACTGGCACTCACTATTTCAGGCTTCACTGGAGCTAATGTCACATCGTGCAACAAATCAATTGTTACTGAACTTTGAATGAACCTGAACACGTTCTAAACCAAGACTGAACATGGTCTTTACTTGGCCCATAGATGTTTACTGTGGTCTGTAGAACATCCACAAATGAAACATCACATTACCAAGGAAGTGAAGTGGTTTGCACTGCATAAAAGCCACTCTTTATTAAATGAACTGCTTGTTCAAGAGAGTTTAAGTGCAGTATGCTCGCAATTACCATAATGTTGTTTTTTCTGAGACACTTAAACAGCTGTACTATGCAATATGTGAACGTAATGAACAGCTTGATATAATGTCTGCTGTGTTGCACCAATGACTCTTGGATTGATATCCAAAACTAACACAGGAGCTACAAAGTGACTCTTTGAAGTGCATATGACACCTTAGACAAAACTGTCATTAAAACAAAGTTAACACAATTATACTATTGTTTTTTTTATCTAGTTTTCATTGGTTTGACATTTGCATTGTTCACTTCTCACTTCCTTGTTGGACATGGGTACAGGAAGTGCTATGTATAGAGGTACACAATATAGAAATCATAGAACGCCGTTAGCTGTCCGAGCCAGCCGCAACAAATGTGTAAAAGATTCCCGGGCCTGTCTATTATTTGCTTTGTCTCGATCAAGCGAATAGTGAAGCCAGTCCCTATATGAAAGTATGGCCAGATGTGGCATATCCATTTCATTACATTTATAACATCACATATCAATGGGTTGACAACAGCTCAAAACATCCAGAATGTTCATGAATTGCAATTTTTGGTAGCACTTTAGAATACGGCCCGGTAACTACTGGTAACTACTAGGTAATTACCCTAGTAATTACTAGTAATTGCTATCACTAAAAGCAATAATTACCAGTACCTCTGAGGTAATTAACCCTAACCTCCAACCCCAACCCTAATTACCTAGTAGTTACCTATCAGTTAGTAATTACCTAGTAGTTATCAGTAGTTACCGGGCCATATTCTAAAGTGAGACCCAATTTTTGATGGCTAATGCTAACGGATATCGGAAAAATACATTCATTAGGCTAACAAATAAATTCTGAAAGGTAAACTGGAGTAGCCAGCTTGAAAAGATTTACGGTAGCATCAAACAGCATTTATCTTTTTTATTTTTTATTTGCCAGGCCAACCATATTATATCAATGGGAAATGAGTGAGTCAGTATTCTATGGAACTTTCCCTCTATCTGTTCCTGACATATTCATCATATTATGATCTTTAATAAAAATAACATTTTACAACTTCCTGAACTTTGCGCAGATATTATCCATCAAACTAATTCATTATTACAGAATAATTAAAACCTGCACTTTAAATCGGTGCAGATGTTTTTCCATTTCACTATAGACCAGGGGTGCCCAGTCCGTCGATCGCGAGCAAATCGAGTCGATAGAGTCCTATCTCTCCAAATTGTCTGGTCGCTTTTGGCCCTATGGTTTGACGCACAGAACAAGCGTCTGGTTACACGTGGCAATATTCTGTAGCGCGATGGACCGAGCTACAAACAGATCATAACGACTATCACTGGTGTAACACCGGCCGCATTTCGCCCGTTTTCCTTTGATCCCGGTCTATACCCGTGTTAGTTTGAGCGCGTCTGAAGCGCACACTCGCACGGTCAGCTGTTACCACTGGGGTGCGAGCTCTGAGTGAGAGACAGGAACACTGCGCTGATTTGTGGCCCAGGGTATGGAGGACCCAGAGTGCCAAAACTATAAATAAATAAATATCTGTGACCTGCAATTTAAATCTACTATAGTGGACTTTTATTAACTTGTAGTCAACATTTATCAATTTGAAAATGTTCTCTCTCCATAGTATTATACATTGTAGTTTTATTTTGTTGAAAAGGTAATTTTCGAAATGTTTTAATTTTAAAATCACAATTATAACAAATAACAGAATAATTATAACAATCCTGGTAGAAACGCCCCCTCGTGCCCTTCATAAAAATCTGTAGGTAGATCTCCAGGCCTCACTGACTTTGAAAGTAGCTCACGACCTGAAAAAGTGTGGGCACCCCTGCTATAGACTATAGTCTCTGCGGTGGCTCTGATTGAACAGATAAAAGAGACGTCAGCGTTTACAAAACTACAGTGATGGAGGCTGTGCTTGTTAGCAGATCTGAGATCAGTCAGCACATCTTTGACAAATAAACAGGATGTTGTTTTAACTTTTTGGCTGACGGTGCAGAGTGCCTCTTTGAAGTGTGATGTGAGAATAAGCAGTTTGAATCCACAGCAGCAGCAGCAGCTCTGGGGTGACGTGTCCACACCCTTTGGATCACACCCAGAACAATCAAACATTCAACCAGGTCAAAGACAGAGAGAAAGTGTTAGTCTGAACTATTGTGCATGTTTTAGTGAGGAGTCAAACTTTATAGAAGTCATTTTCCATCAAAGCCAGGGTCTAATCAGTGTACTGCATAGGAAAAGGCCTGCAAAAACTAATGCAAACAAAATGTAATATCTAGATTTGTAAAAATTAAATTAGTGAAAACAACTCAACTCAAAACAAAATAATTATTAATATTAAACTTATTGTCTTATTGGCTATTTATTATTGTCATGTGAACCAAAGACAAAACGTGGCAAAACGTATGGCATTCTGAAATTTCCTGTTTATTGCTGCTGAAGTTCCGGAGCCGTAGGGTACTTCACCCGCCAGTTTTGAAAAACACAGAGTGTGCACTGGTTTGTGCGTTCAGTGCTTCATCCACAGCCAATCCATATTGTCCTGGCGCTGCATGACCAAATACATTCATGTGTTTGTGAAAATATACCTTAGATAGGATCATTTAAACCAGTGGGCCTTTCATTTATACTCCTGAGTACCCCCTGTTTGAATGGTTTTGTTCATTAGTTAGAAAGTGAAGGACAAATCTCCAATTTATCAGGTAAAAGACAGCTAAGTACTCTGAAAATCTCACTCTTTACAGTTACAGTAAATGTTTTAACATGTATTTTCTTTGACCATAATAATTAAAAATACAATTGTTTCTTCTTATTTTTGATCTGAAATTTCTCGAAATACCCCCTGCTAACCTCTCGCGTACTCCCAGGGGTCCCCGTACCCCTGGTATAGAAGAAGAAATGCACTTGACACAGAAACATCTTATATAATAAAGTGTTGAAAGGAAGTATGCTTAAAAAAAAAAACAATGCAATTATCTTTATCTTATTTTATTTACAAATAAATAAGTCCGGCAAAACAAGTGTTGCAGCCTACATTGTGCTAAAATAATCAGACCTAGTTCCTTGGGCCTTCAGTCTTATATCTTATATAATGTTGCTCAGATATGCACATAATAAAAGAGCTTATCTGCTGGAATGTGAGTGCTTCTGCCATATCCACAAACATCCTATAGCAGTGTTGTTATGCACGCATAAACAATGCACTGGCTCATTTTGTTCTCAGAGCCATGTGGCCATTGTGCCTTAGATGTACCGTGTGAACAGTTTATGCAAATAATATGACATACTGTACCCTGAGGCTCAGACTTGTATATACTGGGAAAATCATTCAAATCACTCTTCGGTATAAAATAGAGAAATCCCTTATTTCACTTTGCAGGTACAAGCATTAATTAAACTTCATTCATGTAAAATGATGTTAATGTGACATTATACTCTTTACATTTAAGATTACTTTCAAGCTACAGAAGCTTCATAGCTAACACTGTTTTGCTAAGCCAGATGTAAATTGCTAGTACTATTAATTATAGAAAAATGAACACATGCAATTGTATAACCCTTTTATGGACAGAATGTGTAGCAGCTAGGGGCCGGAGGGGGTTTGGTTTCGGAGCCACAGGATCTCTCCAGGCCAATCAATCAATCAAAATGTATCTGAATATCAAATAAGGAAGTGAAAAATAAACATTACAAAAAATTTACAAATATGCACTTTAAACATATTAGTTGTTTTCACGTGACATCACAACATTCTAAAGAGCCTATAGTTCAACACTGAGCTGGGGGTGATAACTGCCAAAATGCAGATTTCTAGTCTTAGTTTTTTGCTAATTTCTCTATCATTCCTGGATAAATTCACTTGAAACAAAAACTGTCACAAGGTTCAATGTCTTCTCTGTCAGCACATATGAACTGAGGTCTAATTCTTTACTCATAAAGGTGTCCAAAAGTGGAGACAATATTCAAAACACGTGCGTGATATTGGCCAGTAGAAAGAACTTTCAGCCATAAGAATAATATGGCAGGTTTGTGAATCCAATCTCTATCAAATGATGATCAAGTACGAGGTTTGTCAATTTTCATTTTTGGAAATTTCCTTCAAAAACTGTTTCTCTCCCATAGAGTTGTATTGGCATCTGTCCCGCAGCTGAAATAGAATTGTATAATGTGAAAACAACCAATAGTAATTATGGCAATTACATGGTCATCACTAATGCACACAGGACACACACCTGCTGTTCTACATTATTCAACAGTCTGTCTAAGCTCTCAGTCATACAGGAGTTTTCAGGTCATCTGTATTTCGGCGCTGAGCACAGCCATACAACACATTTTTGACATTCTTGTTGGGGGCTGCATATTTATCCCCTTTCTGACTCCTCTTGCTGTTTGTTTTGCAGTGCCACCGCCCAAGACCACATACGTGAGCTACGCCAACCACAACATCTGAAACCGTCTCTTCAACACTGGACCAACGTGTCAGGGATAAGACTTATTTAAATGTCCAACAGTTGCACCAATCACGCTTTGATCAAGGTGTTTTGATGTTTACAGACTGCTCTAACTATGAAGGATCAAAATTTATACTGAGAAAACTTGAAAACAAGAACTCTAAAGATTAAATATTTAAAAGAACAAGTGGGGTCCAACCATGTGTGTCGTAATTCTAACTGTACTTAAAACTTGTGGTTGTGAATTTTCTGGTTCTCATGTTGTTCGTCCGTTGACCTGCATTATGAGATGAGTCCATCATGTCCGGCTAACGCTGAACGCTAGGGATGGGTATCGCTACTCTTACTGATACTCCTCATCGATTATGTACTTAAGCGGGACTCTTATTGGTGCTTTGAATGCAACAAATATGTATTGTTATACTGTTATACTGATTTATTTCCAAATTATGTTTAGTACATTCAAACAGTATAAAATATCTAAAGTACAAATATAAAACAATATTTGTAATAAATACATATTAAAGATTTAGTTTCCCTGTGTTTTAGTGTTTTTAGACACAGGCCCAGTTATGCTAAAGTTATGCTGTAGGGTGTGGGGGATTTGGCCTGAATGAAAACTTACTGCTGTAAAATGAACTACACATGTCCAGAGGGTTAAGCAGTGACTGGCTCGCACTAGTGAGCAGGTGGTTGCTGCACTTTTCAGTGCGTGCATGACAGCGTGATCCGACTTGTGCAGAAATGAAATGAATGCATCCTGAAAACTGTTTTCGTTTGGGACCAACAAGTAGTGAATAAAAACGAGAGCACGTGGCTCAAACAGCGCTGTTTAGTCTGTCTTTACAATGCGAGAAAAGTGTAGGTCCACACCGGTCTCTGTCAGAGCTGCACACGGATGCAGGGGGGGCACAGCGAGGAGAAGGGGTGGGCCGCAGGGGAAGAACAGATCAGATGCTGGGAATGCATCGATGAGAGGGAAGACAGCCTTTAAAGCACTGATTTGACAATGTGTTTGCGCAACTCCTTAGCACCAATAAGAGGACCTGAGGCTGGAGCTTATTGGTCCTGGTGGACCGCACACATGGCCCCGGGTCATTATCAAACCGGGTTTCGGTACCCATCCCTACTAAACGGTGTTAGCTTATGGTTGTGAAATGATTCAAAATGAAGCATGCCAGTTTTTATACAAAAGGTCTATTTATAATAAAAGAATATTTCACAAATGTGTCTGTTTTATTGTGTTAAAGCACTGCTGCCATTATTGACATCTCTGTATCGGTCGCCTGCAGACACGTGATCAGCGGCTGCTGCTGGTGGTGGTTGCCATGTTGGAGAGAATTCATGACATCTATTAATCGCACAGTAATTGATGCAGCTGTCGTCCGCTGTGGTGTTGACCAGTCGGAACGAAAACCCCAAAAACCAATGAAGAGACCAAGGTGTGACATCATGTGAATTTATCTGATAGCACAAAACCATTGCAATTACTGGTATATAGAGAGCCTATGGTGTGATTAATAATGGACTCCCAAAGTTGCATTATAGGCCTGTGGCTGTAACTGAGCTGGAGCAGGAGCCTGTGCTGTTTGAGGCATGAATAAAATCACACAAATATTTTTTGTCATCCAAATATATCACACAATGACTGGGGTAGTTAAATCATTAAAGACTTTTACATCACACTTTTCATTCGTTGTAATAGGGAGAGACCATTTAACGTTAGTCAAGTTGGTGCAGTCCAAATTTAGCGGGGAAAACAGAGGTGTCCGCGTGACTAAAAAAAAGTAGAGAGAAAATGGCAGGTGAGGCTGAAAAAGTTCTAGAAAATCTATGTGTAAAATGTGGATAAGTACGGTATATTTAAGTTGTATCTTGCTCTGCTAACTGTGGAGATGCATCAGGCCCCGACTGTGTTGCAGCAGCTCATATGAAAAGAGAATGTGAAGGGAATCCGATCCTCCAATCTCTGGCTTAATAACCTAAGTCTTTACAAGAAGAGCCAAAGCTCCGACTGTCGGAGGGCTGGTCTAAATGACGAAATTAGGTCCCAGCACATCACTGCAGGCTAATATGGCTCTGATCTGAAATGCAATACTCAGCATTTTCCCTGAAATTGTAATTTTACACATAGGCTCTTATACATTTGTACAGAGACCACAATGAGCGGATCTTGATTTTGACTTGACTTTATATGTTTGTGCTAAATAAGAAGAAGAAGAATCTGAAAAAACCGTGCTTTACGTATCAATATGTTGTGTACAGCCGCCTCACTGGATACGACCTTTACCGCTGCACCTCCCTGAGCCGGACAGGATACAGGCCCGTAGCACTCATTACACTGGAAGAAACAGACCGATCCATAACTGATCAATAACTCTGAGGAGCGGGAGAGCCATGATCAATGCGAGCTGCCACTGGGAACTGCTCACGCATGTAATGAATATTTCTGCATCTCCTGGCAGCAAAGAAGGAGTACAGGGAGGATTTGGATATGTTTTCTGAAATAACTTTAGGATTGTATGATTTGTTTTTGGTTTGTTTTCAATTTTAATTAAATAAAAATAATAATTAAAGGCACTATACCTGATATTTTCCTAGTATTCCTGGTAGTGGAATGATTTTTCAGACATTTGTGGAAATAACACCTCTAAATATAAAGGATTTTTGTCAATTTCATGAGTTTGCAGGCTACCTTTCTTGCATTTCTGTGACAGTGACCCTAAAAAGTTGTGAAATGTGCTTATAAACTTGACTAAACTATGACGAAATGTGTTAGGAAATGTTAGGAATGTGTTCGGACCACAACTATCAATATAATATACTCTCTCTTTCATTATTTGTAACAAAAAAAACAGGTATAGTGCCTTTAACTGCTGTATAAATTTACTAGAATTCTGACAAATTGACAAATTGAAACTTTTCCTGTAGATTATTGACCTAAATGAAGAGGAAAAATGTATTGATAGTTTGTATAAAAATTGTGGGGGGACACTTTGAAGTCAGTGCAAACAAACTTGTGACTGCACATGTATTTTGGCGTCTAACCGTCTGGAAGTCTGGGTGGAATCTTCTGTTGGGCGCAAACAAACTCAGGTCATGATGAAGCTGTTTTTTTTTTCCCCGGTACGGTATTTTCCCCGGAGTGTTTAGGCGGGGAAGCCATTATCACAAGTTTGCCCTATGGCTACAGTGTTTTGTTTAATTTGCCAGGGCTGCAAACAAAGTCTGTCCACGAAAATGCACACAATAGGAAGGTTTTCTAACCCTGCTCTTGACACCAATAATTATTATATGAAATATATGCAGTTATGCTGCTAAAACTGTTTTCTTGGCCGTTTGTCATCGGTGTACGCACATATGTTCAGTTTAATAAATGCTGAAAAACAAATGATGATGATGCTTCCTTCACCTCGTACGCTTCCATTTTCATAAGCAAGTTGAATAAATAGGTTTTATTGCAGGAATCTCTCATTTCTTCATAGTTTCACCAAACACAAGGTCTTAACCAGCCCACAGTCCGACCCACTTACTGCGCCAAGAAGCTGCTGGCCCTTGAGCTAACGCTGTCTGCGCCATCGTCAAAGTCACCCGCAATGTGTTTTGATCCTGAAGACTCTTACAGGGGTTCTCAAGGATGACCGAAGACTGTTGACAACATGACATGACTGTCGCTTTAATAAATTAAAAAAAACTACAACATTGTCAACTTTTGCACATAACTAAACCTAACCTTATCTCTGTTCCTAACCTTAATTTGTGTCATGACATCTTAAGTTTTCACAGCAGATCGTCTCTCCGGAGCCAAGTAGCACTAAATGATATAAAATGAAAAAAACCTACACAATACCTGTAGCAATTACTTTGTGCTTTGGGTGAACTTTCGTTAACCCCCTCCCCCCTCCTCCTGCTCCTTGGTTGCTCAGCTGTGAGAGAGAGAAAAAAAAGTATAAAACAGACATCACCATGCTGCTGCAGTGAAGTCATGTCCGATGTTTTTGAAAGGATAAAGCTTTGCCAGAGATCGAGTTCAGTGTGGGCTAAAGGAAGCTCAATCAAGGTAAGAATGACAAGTGTGTCCAAAAATGACTTACAACGGGCAAAAATGTTTTAGTGGAAACTCCATAGGAGGTAGGAACTTACGGAGCCTTCCCCCTCAGGTGTGCCGCAAGGCTCTATTCTTGGACCCATTCTGTTCACTCTGTACATACCGCCACTGGGACAAATCATATCCACACACAATATCTGTTTTCATCTGTACACTGATGATCTACAACTGTACCTCCCTGTGATCCCGAGTGTTACATCTGCACTGGATTCTCTCCACAGCTGCCTCCGGGACATCAAAAACTGGCTCTCTGACAACTTTCTCCACCTCAACGAAGGAAAGACGGAATACATCATCTTCAGCCCAGACTCGCCCCACAACACGCCCTGCTTTGGCCCGTCAACACCACAGTCCTCTACAACTGTCTGGAACTTAGGGGTAACTTTTGACAGCTCCCTTAAGTTCGACAAGCAGGTCAGTGCAGTGGTGGTTCTTCCAGCTCAGGCTCCTGGCTAAAGTCAAGCCCTTCCTGTCCCATGCTGATTTGGAAAGTGCCATGCCTTCATCAGCTCAAGACTGGATTACTGCAACGGCCTCTACATCGGAATGAACCAGTCTCTCCTCCGTAGGCTGCAGCTGGTGCAAAACGCTGCAGCTCGTATGCTCACCAACACTCCAAAACACGCTCACATTACTCCTGTTTTGCAAAATCTTCACTGGCTCCCGATCCAGTTCAGGGTCCAATTCACGGTCCTCCTGTTTGTTTTCAAAGCCATCAATGGCCTGGGTCCAGCCTACCTCACAGAGCTGCTGACTGCCCACCGTCTT
>OMNZ01037201.1:3789-16375 GCA_900303255.1 Lesueurigobius sanzi | reverse complement strand
AAAACTTTTTGTTTTGAATAACTGTATTTTTGTGACCAAATATGTAAAAGAAACCCACATTTTCAATTTCATTGAGTTATTCCATTTTTGAATTTTTGTGCCAACCTGTGCCACATATGGCACAGTTGGATTCCGCCTGGATTTTTTTTCCATCAAAACCTCTGCAGTGTTTTCATTGATTGCTTTATTGACAAACCCCAGTGGCTCCAAGTCAATATAAGTGGTTACTTACAATTTATGCTGTTTATTTGCTTCTTTACCAGGAAAATTTTGAATAAATCCACTTTTAGAGTGTTTTTAATTTAGGCGGAATTTGTTCTTTTGGGTCTTTCAACCTAATTTACTCTTATCCACTATTATTTACATGCACATTTTCACATCTACAATATCCCCATGGACCCCCTTATCATTTGAGAGTTTAAAATTAGCTTTTTAGACCTTGTACAAGCCTTATAAAGCCACACAGAGTATGGATATGTCTTATTCGGAAAATGGGGAAAATAGACCCTCAAGAGTGGAAGAGGTTAATATGGCCTGTTAGTTTTGATCATCAGCTGTTGGCTTTTGCTTCCTTGATTGTATCTTGTGCTGTATTTATGACTCTGTTTATCTTTGTTTTGTAATTCATTGTACCTGCTGTAGCACTTTGAGGTTTCCTTGAAATGTAAAGTGCAATATAAATAAAATGTATTATTATTATTATTATTATTATTATTATTATTATTATTATTAATTAAAAAACTGCATGAGTGTGTAAGTACAATTTAATCTCAATCTAATTTAAGCTTTTAGGACCCCCTTGAAAATGAGATGGTTCATCTCAATGGGGCTATCCTTAAATAAATTGAAATTTTAGAAAGGCCATTAAGTCAATTTTCAGTTGTTCCCAATTGGTTTGGTTCTTTTCTCGAAACTTAAGCTCTCGGCGCATTTGGCGAAAGTGTGATTCAGCCCAACAACATGGATCACCTTAAAGGCACTATACCTGATTTTTAATATATACTGTATTTATTAAATCACAAATAATGGAAGAGGGAGCGAGCAAAATAAATTGGTTGATGGTCAAAACACTTCCCTAACTTTCCTAATACATTTTAAAAATCCTGTATCTTCATAGACATGAGTTTATAAGTACATTTCACAATTGGCGGGGTCACTTTTTAGGATCCTAGTAACAGAAATGCAAGACAAGTAGGCTCCAAACTCATGGATTTGACGATAAATGCTTTATATTTAGATGCACAGTATTATTTCCACAAATGTCGGAGTTTGCAATAAGCGAAAGGAAGAAAAAACAAATTTCATTCCACTGCTATGAAAAAAATCAGGTACAGTCCCTTTAACTCCCAAAACAGTTCACTCATGCTTCAAAACTAAATCATTTGTTCACAAAGTAACAAACTGATACTTGATCGGAGACAATACTGTAAAATAAAGTATACAGCACAAAATACTGTGTGTGAACGTATCAAACACAAAAGCAAAGAAAACATTTCACTGTAACAACAGATCAACACTGGACTTTCCCTCTTCACAGTTTGCCCTTTGTAATTCTCACTCTCTCCGTCCTCACTTCTCCTCTTCCCCAGCAAGGACAGCGCCTCAATGTTCAACTATTGTACTATATACAGTATATGGTTGACAGCATTCATACTCATTCGCAGCTGATGTGTTTTGGAAGATATGACAAAGTGTAAATAAAAGTAGAGTGCAGTGTTGCCGCGCGTCCAGCAGAGGGAGCCATAGTTCCATTACAGAAACGTGAACCTGCTCGGATGTTGAACTGACGTCTCTCTCCACACTCAGGCTCTGAATGAAAGTGCTGTGGAGCCGCACTGACAGACTCACGCTCTTGTGAACTTCGACTTATTTACACACATCAACAGCAATGAACACACTGAAGAATACCCTTTCTGACAAGTGGCCATTTATGTTGTCACTTTGGAAATTATAATATACTCTACACGAGATAGTTGACAAGTGTTTTATTTTTTATAGGAATATCGGAAATAATTAAGGTATATAGGCAAGTCAAGTTTGTATACAAAGTAATTCAGTGCTTCAGAGAGCAGGAAGGATGTGTCATAGGTACACTATTAAGTTTTTTTCAATATGGTGCAGCCCTAATTACATAACAACAAACAAAAACATACACAAATGACCCAGACCCCAGAAAAAAAATAAAACAAAATGGGGGAGAGGGGCCCATGTGAACCCTTTGCCCTGGGCCAAAGCAAGTCTGTTGGCGGCCCTGCATACAACAACAATAACTTTGGTCTCTTTTTGCCCAGTATATTTGCAAATTACTCATTTTTACGATGCACTCAGTTTTCCTCATGCAGAATTGTGTCCCGCCTCTGCACATCCCTTTTGGCCATGGCTTAGCACGCTATTGTTTTTCTATTACTTCTAAAAAAAAAGAGCCTTGTCTTACAATGTGTAGTGCTTCTGAGAACGGCGATATGATATGGGTCAGAAACCCCAGAGAGAGAGTGTGGCTGCGTACTTTAAATAGCCAAGCGTGACCTTGAGAACTAACGGACTTTAGCTGTAATCATATCCCTCTTGGACTCGCACTTGTTGGAATAATGGGAATGGTACATAGCGCTGTTGTGTTGAATGGTCTATCAATAACGTAGCGGTCTGAAATGTTGCTGTGCCGGTCAGGTAGCACCCAAGGGTGTCATAAAGTGTAATGGTGGATATGGATGACATCATGGTAGTGATGTAATCCCTGCTCTGCTGTGCATGTTTCAACAGTGGGTTAATTATTCTGCCGTCAGACTCCAGGGGGAAATCTTAAATATGATACGTCTACTGAAAATGACTACCGAGTAATAAACACCTTCTCCTTATGATTTACTCCCAAAACTTTACTTTACAATTTACCAAAAGTCCAGAGATTTTTTTATTCAAGTTTTTGCAGTCCAAGGACTCAATTTCAGCAACAACTTACAATTAAAACATTTCTACAAATAGAAGCAACCATCAATTTCATGAACGTTTCCCTTCTAAGTCCTGATTGTTGAGCCTGGCTGCTGTTGGGACAAAACGATATTTGTACTCGGATGTTATTTTCGCTGCGCAGATTTCTCTGAGAGCTCTCAACTTTTTTTGGCAACAGTCGGTGCAGTGTGTGTCCACTGAGGCCCATCTCTCCGGCCAACTTTTCTAATAATGAAAGGGTGATTTTATGCCATTCAAAATAACGCATTATTATTAGGGATGGGCAGATATATCGGTGCCGCAGATATATCGGCAGATATTTGCCTATTTTTCAAATATCGGTATCGGTCCGATTGGGAAAAAAATATCGGTGGGGGATTTTTCCATGTTAACTGCCTTTTCAACAGCACAGATAGGCATCTGATCTGACTGGGGCAAAGGTTTATTCAAATGTGCTGAAATTATAACGCTTTATAAATAATCTCCAACACAAATTCACTAAAAATGTCCCCAAGAGGAAGCAGGATTTCAATAGCCATCACAGTCTCAAAAGAAATCTGAGTGAACCATTGTAACCAGCCAAAGTCATATTGCATCATCAATTTTTCCAATGATGAATTTAGGAACTTTCCTCGACGTCAGTGGGTCTTGCTATTGATTTTAAATGTTGATATTAATATCGGCAAATATCGGTTATCGGCCACAGCAGCGAGGGAAATATCGGATATCGATATCGGCAGAAAATTTTCATATCGGACCATCCCTAATTATTATTCAAACATGTTGTCTTCGGTGTTGACTTGTTTTCATTTTAGAACCCTGCATGTTTATAATAGAAATAACCAGATTCCTTTCACTCTATCTGAAATACGGGAGCGCTAAGAACACAGGCCCCACTTTTAAATATTTATTTATATTTGTGTTGTGCCAGAAACGCCGTCCAGGTAGAGTGCTTTGTTGTCAAACAGCCAGGAAGCTCTCCCCGACAGAGAGCACTAGCCATGTTTTATGCATACAGGTGAATGTGTCGTTTTCCTCTTTTATTCGGTACAAAGTTGGTTTCCCGCTGAGATGGCACCAAGCTGATCAGGACCAACATGCGCAACAACACAGGCATCGTTTGAAGGAACTACTATCGGCCTCCTACCTGCACACTTTTCCCAATCCACCCTCTTTGTATTTAAGCACACTGCGGCACAGGGATTATCTTCCCTTCTGTTGGTTAGAAAACACTGTGTTGATCTAAAACGGCTTTTTTAAAGTTTTCTTTTCCTAGTTTCCAGTTTGTGTCGTTTTAGTCACGGCTGGCCCTTGGCATAGGCGAGCCAGGCAGCCACTTAAGAAGCCAAATTGCACTTTAAATAAACGACATTGGCATCTTTTGCACATAACTTAGGAACGGAAACGACGCCTAAATTCAACCTTGCCTAGGCCCAAATTGGCCAGACCGGCCCAGGTTTTAGTAGCCAAACTTGCCTGTTAAGAGGGGGGAGCTGGGCGGGAAGCAAGGACAGGACTTGCTCATCATGTAGGGCTGCAGGAAGAGCAATGTAAGGTGCCACTGTACTTGGAATAGATCCAGAGATTTCAACTTTGACCTGTGCAAATCGCTCACAACACAATTCCTCACAAGGAGAACACTGCAAAAAGTTATTTTAAAATATTTTCTTGACATATACTGTATATGCCCTTGATTTGAGCAGGTAAGTAAAATCAGACAATATCAGGGACTGAATCTAGATTTAACTGGGACTAAACCGAGAAGTAAACCAGACTAAAGCACAGACTGACATCAAGGTTTAAACTAGGGACAGAATGAAACAATGATTGCTCTGGACTAAACCAGGTCCAAACCCTAGGACTCAATCAGAAATAAACCAAGAGAAAACTGGGTCTAAATCAGGTCCACACACTGGACCTGGATTAAACCAGGACTAAACCATTAGCTCTTAAAATTAGATATTTCAAACTAAATTTACTTGAAAGTGGACACTTTAATACATGTCCCATTGGCAGATATTTTACTTACCGACTAAAATCATGGGCAAATACTTATTTCAAGAAAATATTGTTCATTTTTAGACTATGTTTTGCAGTGATTAAATTATCAACATACATACCTATCTACAACTCTCCTTTACAAAACAATTACCCTTTCATTCCTTCTCACCTTCTTTCATTCCAGTCTAAACTCCACGCCAAACAATGGGCAGATAACGGAATAACACCACTTCGACCTCTGCGCAGTATTAAGACGCTCCTAAAGGATTCTCCCCCACTCAATTGCGTGTTATTCCGCCTAAAAATATAGTACCCGTTTTTATCCGCTTAGAAAATTGACAGGTTTAATTTTGTGTAACTATACTTTGAACGTGTAACTACTGACATAACACTATTTAAATAGGGGAAACTTGGAAGAGATTTGTGGCTTCTAACTTCACCGAAATTTGGCACCATGTAGAGGCAAAATGCTAACAGCGTCTTGGGTCGTCTTACGGGACTGAAGACACGCACAAAGACCAGACAGCCACGCATCGCCTCATCTAAGCCCAGGCTAGAACATATGTATGCATGTAAAAGCGCTGAACTATTCCTTTAAGTCAAATCTTTTACTTTTTGGGTAAAATAACCTGAAAACGACCTTAAATGCAATGGCATTTGCTTAAATGAACAGAATTCATCTTGGATTTGACTAGGTTTGGGCGAGTCTTGAATAATAACACCAGTGGAACAAGTTTGTTTCTTTATTCTGATATTTTTTATCTCATTTCAAGTAAAATAATACTATTGTTTCAATTTAAGCGTCTATTTGACTTTTTCCCATTGATGATCCTATTTCAAGTCATCAACATAACTCCTTTAAATCAAGCTATTTTAAATAATTCATGATGTCCTTTTTCCTCCTGCAGTTTAAGGTTGGTTCATATTCATTTTATCTAGTCCAAATTTAGTGACGACAGCCTGGTGTGTTCAGAATGTATTCTTTGACTCGGGGCGGTACACGTAAAGCTAAATATTTCATAAGTGGAATTCTGTGGGAAATGTTTCAGAACACGAAAAAAACCTTTTCTGGAAGTTGCTCAGATCCTTGACTGTGTTTCCTCCCATGACGGACGGCGCTGGGAGGAGACCGCAGCAGCACCATCTTGCCTAATCAGGCTGGAAATGCCTTTGATGTGACAGATTTGGGGGAGCAAACGAACGGCACGCTGGCTCTAACCCATAGTCCACCGGGGGAATCGGTAAAACACACCGTGCAAAGTGGCAGGAAAAGGCATTAAATAGATTTTCGATGTGCATTTCAAGGATGGGAACGCGCTCTCTCTCTCTCGAAGGACGGCGGGTTGGCAGCCGGCAGACGCGGTGCCAGTCAGTCCATCGGGCAGCGTGCCAGGGCCCGGAGCCAGGAGGCACCACTGGGCTCAGCCATTACACCTCAGCCCTCTCATTCTTCTGTTTCTGCTCCAGTGTTGGGATCCCAGCTGACTGACGGGATGCTAAGCGTGACTGACAGCTTGCATAGGATCGCTCAGTGTCGAAGCCGATTTGTTCGCCTTTGCCAAAATTCTCTAAAACCGATGAGCTTTGAGAAATGACAATGTCCTTCAATCGGTTTGGGGGAAATGTTTCGGTATTTGGTGGAAGTTTTCAGTTAGTAGTAACCTAGTCATTTGTTTTTTAGATGAATCTGACACCATTATGAGACATTCTGAAGTGACGGCACCAGCTACACTGCTACTTTATTCTTGTGTTCGACTCAGAAGAGACGGAACATATTTACCTCATAATGCAGTTCAGATGAATACTGACTGATCACTATAGAAAACACCTGAATGAGTGTACGAACTTCTTACATTTAAAAAGGGGTAGGAAACATAAGTTTACTTTCTCCTTTTCGAAATTATAGGTTGGATTTTTTTTTATTGTACCACAAATTAGAGCTGGAAATCTTTGCCCAGCCGGTTCGGGCATATTTTTTTTTTCATTTTACTCGGGCCCGGGCCGGTCTCGGGCTTGCGCTATGACTTTAAATTAGCGGTCATGTGATGCGTTTCGATTAGCGCGAGGGGCAGCGTTGCGCAACACTAGCGTATAGCCTGCCGGAAATTATTTGAAGAAGACAATCAACGTGAGAAAGATGCCAAAATGGATGCTGAGGACGTGAAACGGAGGCTAGTCTGTGGAGGAAGAGCTGTGTGCCCGTGTGCAGGAGCATTTTTGAGAAGATCGTGCACAGAGACATCGCACGTTTGTGAGGAAAAAGGGGGGAAACGTTGCAGGACACTACAGACATGGGGCCGGCTTGATCTTCGCGAGACCAGCTGCATTTTCCCTGGGAAGGTCGCGCACAGAGCTCCCCGGAGCCAGAAAGGCACATATTGGGAGAATTCTTCTGAACAAGACAACACAAAGTAAGCAATTTAAGCTTTTTGTAGGAAAACACGGTTGGAAATATTAGTAGTAGCCTACCCATGCGGTTCAGACCTAGTTTAGTCCTGGTTTTTAGACCTGGTTTAGTCCTGGTTTAGTCCTGGTTTAATTCTTTGTGGTTTTGCGTGATCCTATCCCTGTGTCCCTATCCCTGTGACGGGTCGCATTTGAATACGGTCGGGCTGCAAACGGGTTCGGGTTTTAACAAAGCTGTCAATCAAAATGCACCTGTCGGGTTGAATTCTGTCGGGCTCGGGCCATTTTGGGCCTGACTTTTAAGGCCCATTTCCAGCTCTACCACAAATGGAACATAATTTGAAATAAAACTACACATTTCGGTTCATTCATTCCTTAACCTCTGGGTTTGTATGTGAAAATATCGAAGCAAAAGTTAAAAAGTAAAGCGCTTTATTTGTCATTATACAATTGTCCAACGAAATGACATAGATCAGATGGAGAGTAGGTCTGTGGCACCACCACTGTGGATCAACCTGACCACCATGTTTTTGAGGTGGAGAAAACCAGAGCACCTGGAGGAAACCTACGCAGACACGGGGAGAACATGCAAACTGCACACAGAAAGGCCCTGCCCGGTTGTGAGGCAAGAGTGTTCACCGCTCGCTTATTTGTTCTCACTAATGTGTGTACTCTCAAGAACTTGATGAGAATTCAAGTTCAGTTCAGTTTTTAAAATCTTCTCAAAACACAGCAGAAAATATAATTGAAGTGGACTTATCACAATTTACTCTTGAAAACACTGGATACCTCTACATTAATATTATGAAATAATATATTTAGCCCAGTCCATGTAGATTACGTGTAGTACGTATAGAATGTGAAATTGTGAGCCTTCACTCATCTACACTGCAATAGTTCAAAGAGTAAATTGTAGCTACTACGAAGTTGGTCATAGTGAGTATTATGCTCCAGATGCCGTGTGTCTAGCTGAGGTGAGTGTAGCTCGCTAGTGGTGTTTATTGCATGGAAAAGTTCAGAGAAAGGGCTCTGTTGCTTGTGGCCCTGGCCGTGCGCTTGTGCTGTATGTTAACAACACACTTCACAGAGCTGCTCTCCAAAATATCAGACACTGCCTGAGGTCTGTCACAGTTCGTCTTTGGTTTTACGATGGTTTGATTTTAAATATTTTTCCTTGTCTTACTGTACGAACTACAGGTCGCAGATGAACAAAAGCATGCAGTGTGCACCCTCAATAAGAATAAAATACTTGGGAGACTGGGCACATTAGAATTTCAAATTGGCATGGAGAACCCTTGCAGGTAACAGTGGGAATGACTCAGTATCACGCCAATGGTGCCATGATAAACACACTGTGAGTGAGGAACGGCTCAGAACAGGGTCATGGAAAAATGGGCTTTCAAAATGGAAAGGAAGATTGAATGGAGTGAAAAACTGTGTAAATTAAGTGAAACTTTCCAACACATTTTCAAAAGAAAAGAAAAATTCTCCTAATGTTCATGGGCAAACCCATGAACATTAGACTCCACAACTGAATAACTCTTGTCAAACATTTCCATCACTTAAGTGCCAAAGTAACCCGCATGTGAAACAGTTTAACATATTCTCATTCTGAGCATTCATTGGCAAGGACCCCTCATAGCGTCCAGATAACCCCATCTTGTTCTCACCTGTCCCTGCTCTTTGGCTGTCAGAACACAAACCATGACTGATTCCCATAGTCCAGTAGTGTGCCCTCTCTTTTCACCTTCCCTCTTTATCTCAGTGCCGGTCTGTGCGATAAAGTGTCCCTGCCTTCTGTTTTCTGTTCGGACACTACCGTTCTCGGGTTTCCTCTCACCTTGGCTCGCAGCATAACGAATGGACCGCTGTACCGCCGTGTTACGCCTGAATATAAAAACAGCATGAACTTTAACATCGCAGCCTCTGCGCCAACGCGACCCCGGGCTTTACCGCGAGGTGTCCGTTTCCATGGCGACGGTAAATATACAGGAGATTGACTCGCGGAAAGACACGGGTCGTAGCCTCGTCTGCCTTGCCACCTGAGCCCATGGATTTCTTTCAAAATCTCTACAAGCATTTTTGTTCCAGCCATCAAAGAATCAGATTTCACAAACCGTATCTGAAAGCAATGTGTTTTTCCTCAAAATGTTTCTATATATTTCAGGGGTAGGATGTGCGGACCAATTAGAGCATATTTTCAGTGTGTGATGGAGCGTTGGAAGATTGACACCAGTAATGAGAAATAGCTGGGCAGTTTCCGTTGCTACTGTCTTCACCCTCAACAACTCCACCTTTAGCCTTTAGTATATATGAAAAGCTTAGTTTTCATATATAGAGAAAGGCACATCTGTCTCTGTAGGGCTGCAACTTAAAACTATTTTGGTTGTCGATTATTTTTTGCAATTCATCGATTAATTCTTTGGCCATGGAAAGCATGTGAATTTTGAATTTTGAGTATAGTGAAAGAGAATAGGCCTCATTCATGAGGTCACTTCACTGAACAATCTAACAATTGTTTCTAGAAAACGATTTATTTATTGCTAAAATAGTTGAGGATTACTTCAATAATCAGTTGTATATTGTGCAATGGACTCATCAAACTGTGTGTTAATTTTGTCAACATATTTAATTTAGTCTTTGGACAGAAATGTCATTTAGTTTTAGTCTAGTCTAGTTTTAGTTAACAGAAAGTTCTTAGTTTAGTCCACTGAATCCAAAATGAATATCAACTTTACATTGATATTATTGTATAAAAAAACTATTTAATGATATCCTCTGCTTCATGAAGTTTCTCCCAAATGAACAAACCTCAGGCCTGTTCCCTTGGCAGTGACTTTAAATGATGAGGCTCTATCAAACTATCACTGAAGTTCACTTTTTTAGTCCCTCCTTTTCAATTTTATTTCGTTTTAATGAGTCGACGAGAATATCTGACTTTTAATTTGGTTTTAGTCTAATTTTAGTCTGCAACAGTATTACTTTGATAGAAGTGATCACAACATATCTCCGTCCACGGAATTAACGCTGCAGTGTGCACAAAGGCAAATCAAAGCATACGGTTTTCCATGCTTCCCATTGATATTGGGGAGTTGTTAGCGTGGCTTGGAAGGATTTTTGTTTTGTTGTTTTCCCTGTGGCTTTAGAGGGAGGGGATGTTTTTGAAGAACTGAAGAATCCTACCACTGTGAGACATTTAATGTTGTGTGATATAAGGTCTTTGCTCAACATACTTGGCTGTCTTGTGGCTCTTTGGCCGATGGACTGGAAACGTTTTGGTTTGGTCCAGGTTAGCTTTAGGCCTGATCTCATCTTCAGTCAGTCCAAATTGGACTTTAGTCTAGAGCTGTGCTCAGTATATCGTATCAACAAAATACTGAATATTGTATATATGCCTTAAAAATGTATGTTTGTATGACTGTATCTACCAAACAAATACAGTGTATGTAATAAACAGGGCTTTATCCGTCTGTTATGGACTTATTTACCACTAATACTCACAAATGCACATTATAAATGCACACTGGGAACACAGTAGATACTGAGCATTCCCCTGGTCATTGAGACTTTCTGTTTTGATGTCATGCAATATGAAGCTTAAACCTAATGACTGAGAACCACAATGTATTCCTTCAATATTAATAAAGTAACTGTTTTAAATAACCTCAAATGAAAAAGTGACTGTATTGGAAAACAGTTACTCAAAATGAGTATCCTGAATACGCATTCTAAATACATGTGTTCTGTTACCATCCAACACTGACTACAGCCCAGAGGAAAGCATACTGTATTTCAAAAAGAGATCTCAATAATAACTCATGCCTTTCTCCTAGACCACTTTGTTTAAGATAAAGCGGAGCCTAGCGCTGTTGCTCCTGTTGCTTCATTTTGTCTCCTGAGCAAAAGACAAATCTCAGATTAGACTCTGCTTAGATTTAAAAGATCTTCATTTGTCCTGGTCTAAATCTCAACTTTTCTCCATGTTTAATGTCTTCTATTTGTGTCAATCAAAGACACCAGAGAGATTTCAGGTTAAACTGAACATAATCTCATTTTAAGGTTGTCTGTTCTTTTCTCATGTCTTTGTTACTATAGTCGTACATTTCATGCAGCAATAATATTGAATACAGTAAAAAGAAGTAAAGACAAAATGTGTTTGTGTAGGTTCTCAGTCGTACAGGAGTTGTCCATCGTAGGCAAAAATTCTTCAGTCTTCATCTGTCACACTTCAACTACAGAGTACAGATGAAGACTGAAGAATTTTTGCCTATGGAAGACAAAATGTGCTTTATTTGTCTTGCTGCTGCCTGTAGAAACCCTGTTTCAAAATATTTTGTGGTACATTTGAAAGATTCAATAAACTACATTTTGAATTTACAAGCTTGATATTTCTTTCTCCACATTGGCTTTTTTGAAACTGTTTGTTGTCTCCATGGGGAGACATTATTGAGGCATTAAAACAAATTCTCCAATGTGTCTCAAGTACCGTAGGTCTCATACTCTGGTCTCATCTGTTGCTTT
Source organism: Lesueurigobius sanzi (assembly GCA_900303255.1). NCBI lineage: Eukaryota > Metazoa > Chordata > Actinopteri > Gobiiformes > Gobiidae > Lesueurigobius > Lesueurigobius sanzi. The sequence continues at coordinate 4,501 of OMNZ01037201.1, read as the reverse complement.
GAGTGAATTTTAGGAGAAACAAATCAGAAACAAAATCAGATCAAACAAAAATGACACATTTTTGTCTCCATGAGCTTAAGAACAGACACATTTCAGCAATAAAATGTTCCTCTGGGAGAGTACTTGACGACACACATATCATATCGAATCACCTTAAAAAACACATTTAATATGCTTGTTTTGCTCCTGACTTATCACAAAGTATCACAGCACTCAGATTAACTTCTAAAATGGGTTTAAAGGTGCATTTTTAAAGCTGCAACTATGTATGTGAAATAAAACAACTTCAGTGTGTATTTGGCCTTTCAGTGGCCCAGTGGCTGTATGGGTGCAGCATGGCACCCATCACAGCAGCCTTTGTGACGCTCCAAGATGAACTGTTTTCAGGGTTTTGTACCAGAAACTTACCAGAAACCCTAACACAACAGCCACTGGGTCACGAGAAGGTCAAATATGCACTAATATCAAGGCTTTTTTTTTCCATCATGCACCTTCAAATTCCTGTTCAGCATAAAAAACCTCAATTACGGCACAATAACAAAATGTATCTTAAGGGATACACTTGGTATTGTGAGCCCTCCCTGCATTGGGTACGTATGGCATCACAAAGTTGTTGGCAATACCCAGCCCTGCTTTAGTCACGCTTTACTAGTTTACTGTTGGTTCGCCCTCACATTCAACTTAAAAACACAAAAAAAAAATGTATTGCGGC
>OMNZ01037196.1:0-10019 GCA_900303255.1 Lesueurigobius sanzi | reverse complement strand
ATGCTGATGGTGGTAAGCTACATTTTTGTAGCCACAGTTTCCCCTGGGGTAGACTGACAGAAGCGAGGCTGCTCACATCTGCGCCAACGGTCCCTCTGACCACCACCAACCACTCACACATAGGCAGTGGGTGAAGTGTCTTGCCCAAGGACACAACGGCAGTCTGCCGGGAGCCGGGATTCGAACCCCCGACCAACAGATCATGAGACGACCCGCTCTACCTTCTGCGCCACTGTCGCCCCTCAAACAGGTGCTACTAAATTAGAATCGTGAGCAAAGTGTAGTTGGACTATTTAAAAGCAGAATAACCGGTCTTTGAGGGTCAGAAATCTGGCTGCTAAGCAAGGGATCAAATACCTTTTTGACACAGTTAATATGTTAAAAATATTGTTAATAAATCATACAATATGATTTCCGTTTTTTTTTTTTTTTTAGATTCTGTATCTCACAGGGGAATTGCACCAATGATAAAAATGTTAGACCCCTCCATGATTTCTAAGTGGGAGAACTTGCAAAATCACAGGGGGATCAAATACTTATTGGCCTCACTGTACCTAGGGTGACCAGATTTACCAAATTATGAATTGGGACACAAATTTGAAATCTTTAAAGTATTTTTCCCAAGCTGACTGTTAAAGGGCCTATCTCACCGGCCTGGAGACTGTCGCGACAGTCTCAGCTGAGTATCGGACACGTCTCCGCGACGTCTTCTTTTGAGTTGCGGCAAATACTAAGAGGCTAGTTCGCGACCTGGCGGAGACTTGAGTCTTCATGGTCTCCGAGAGAGGGCTCCGAGTCTCTGTGCAACTATTTTTAGTCTCCGAGTTGCCGCAACTGGTCAATGGAGATTTTTAATTGGTTTATACTTTGTAATTGGCATGTACTGTACATGGTCCAAAGACATTGATTTTCAAGCAAAATGTATTGCTTTGGGATCAAAATTGGCCAAAAACTGGGACCAAACCATGATTTTGGAGAAAGTCATGGGGACATGGGACAAAGGCCTTAAAACTGGGACTGTCCCGGTTAAACTGAGACATCTGGTCACCCTACCTCTACCATCACCACATTCTTTTTTTTTAATACACTTTTGGCCATAGATTGGACACCTCTGATCTATTATATTCTGTTTTATATAGTTAGGAATGGTTGGTAACAATGTTTCTTTTACAGGTAAATCTCTTTATATTAAGAGGTTGTACCAAAAACTGAAGAACTCAACCAAGAAGACAACTGCAATGAATTGCATTCGCCTGGTTGAGCCCACTGTTGATGAGAATGCCATCGTCCAGTCTCTCCGTAACATTGCAAATAGGAAAGCCCTCACAGTCTTTCATTTTGATGTCACGTCATCGGTAAGATTTTATTTTTAAGTATGCAATTTGAAATCTTGGCTGAATTTCTCATGGTTATGTAATAGGTTCAGAAAGGTCTTCATGAGTTTCTTTTCAAACTGCTGTTCCTGCGCTATCTCATGGACTTTGAGGGAAAAGTGTGGAAGTGTAATGACAAGGAGCTCTATGTGGTGGAGATCTTGGAGCAATCAAAACCTTCAACGCGACAGGTAAGAATGTTCAGGTAAACAGGTAAATGTTTTCATTTACTTGTTTTGACTCATTGTCAGTTTTAAAGATATCTTTTTTTGTTGTTTTAGGCTGAGGATTATTCATTCACAGCTGTGTTCCCTAACATTTTCTGCCGAACTCCTAAAGAGGCGCTGGAGATAGATCCCAATATTTTTAACAATGAAGATCCACTGATGGATGATGCAGAATTCAGAAGTGCAGCTTTTCAGCGACCTTACCAATATCTCACACGGTTCCATAACCATGCTGATCTGGATAAGTTCACATATGATGGAGTGGAAGGCACACATGGTGAATGCCTTCAGATGCTTCTAATGCATTGTGGAATCATGGACCCGTCCTGGGCAGAGCTACGAAACTTTGCATGGTTCCTCAATTTCCAGCTTCAGGACTGTGAAACATCAGTGTTCTGTAATGCTGACTTTACTGGAGACACTCTGATTGGATTCAAAAGATTTGTTGTGGACTTTATGATTTTGATGGCCAAAGACTTCGCCACTCCATCTCTTAGCATTTCTGACCAGAGCCCAGGAAGACCACAGATGGACTTTACTGGTGTGCGAGATGAAGACCTAGCCCCTTTTCTTATCCGAAAGAGATGGGAAACAGAACCACATCCATACATCTTTTTTAATGACGACCATGTGTCCATGACCTTTATAGGCTTCCACCTTCAACCCAATGATCACAACTCTGTTGATGCCATTGATCCTGCTTCAGGAAGAGTTATCAAGAGAAATGTCATGACTATGCAGCTATATGATGGCCTAAGACTGCAGAGGGTGCCTTTTAACATTGACTTTGACCGTCTTCCCAGAGGAGAGAAAATAGAACGAATGTGTAATGTTCTTGGTATCCAGTGGCCTCTCGACCCAGATGAAACCTATGAACTGACCACTGACAACATACTCAAGATACTTGCAATTCACATGCGCTTCAGGTGTGGCATTCCAGTCATCATCATGGGGGAGACAGGATGTGGGAAAACAAGGCTCATCAAGTTTCTCTGTGACTTACGAAAAAGTGGAGTGGGAACAGAGAACATGAAATTGGTCAAGGTGCATGGTGGAACAAGTTCAGACATGATTTGTACTAAAGTCAAAGATGCAGAAGCTATGGCTGCTATCAACAAACAAGATTACGGGTTTGATTCTGTTCTGTTTTTTGACGAAGCAAACACCACAGAGGCCATCAGCAGCATCAAGGAGGTCCTTTGTGACCGGACAGTTAAAGGACAGGGTCTGACTCCAGGCTGTGGACTGCAGGTTATTGCAGCATGTAATCCGTATCGCAAACACACAGAGGAGATGATTGAGAGACTAGAATCAGCTGGTCTAGGATACAGAGTTAGAGCTGAAGAAACCGATGAAAAACTTGGCTCTATTCCGTTACGGCAGTTAGTATATCGAGTTCACGCTTTGCCACCAAGCATGATCCCACTTGTGTGGGATTTTGGTCAATTAAATGATGACACCGAAAAGAAATACATTCAGCAGATTGTGCAAAGAGTGGTTGAAAGTCATGAAATAGATCCTGAATACATTGAAAACATTGTCAATGTCCTGTCAGCCTCGCAGCAGTACATGCGCAAAAGGAAAGATGAATGCAGCTTTGTGAGTCTCAGAGATGTGGAACGATGCATGCAGGCTTTTGCTTGGTTTTTGGACAATCATGGCATGTTCTTTGCTGAGTTGAATCAAGTTGAAAATCCTAGAGATCCTGTCCTGTGGTCTTTAGTTATGGCCACAGGAGTGTGCTATCATGCCTGTCTTGAAGACAAGGACAAATATAGACAGAAAGTCTCCAGAAATCTGCCACCACACTACACTCCAGGAAAGATAAAGCAAGAAATTACACTCATGCAGGATCTCCTACTCAGTGGTGTTCCAATGAGAGATACAATTGCAAAAAACGACGCTCTGAAAGAGAACGTTTTTATGATGGTTCTCTGCATCGAGCTAAGAATCCCACTTTTCTTAGTTGGAAAACCTGGAAGTTCAAAATCCCTCTCTAAGACCTTGGTGGCAGATGCAATGCAAGGTCAAGCTGCTCACTCTAACCTCTACAAAAGGCTCAAACAGATCCACTTGGTGTCATTCCAATGTAGTCCTCATTCGACTCCAGACGGCATTATTAACACTTTTAGGCAGTGTGGACGCTTTCAGGAAGGAAAGAATTTGAATGAGTACATTTCAGTCGTGGTCCTGGACGAGATTGGTTTGGCTGAGGACTCTCCAAAGATGCCACTGAAAACTCTCCATCCATTGCTTGAAGAAGGATGCATTGATGATGAACCATTGCCACACAAAAAAGTGGGATTCATTGGGATATCCAACTGGGCTTTGGATCCAGCAAAAATGAACCGAGGGATTTTTGTTTCCCGTGGTGATCCTGATATGAGGGAACTCATTAAAAGTGCCAAAGGAATATGTTCATCAGATGATATAGTTTTGGAAAAGGTTAAAGACTTCTTTCAGCCATTTGCTGAAGCCTATTTGGACATATGCAAGCAAGGCAATGGTTTTTTTGGTTTGCGTGACTACTACAGTTTAATTAAGATGATTTTTGCTGTTGCCAAGGCCTCTCAGAGGAAACCCTCTATGGAAGAAATCATCAAGGCAGTTTTGCGCAACTTCAGTGGACGGGATGGCGTAGATGCAGTTGCTGTTTTCAAAAAGAAACTGAAAATTGCTTTTGAACAAGACACCATCAGTGCTATTGAGTTTGTAAAAGAGAACATCCAAGCTATCGGACAGGACGAGGAGTGCCGTTACTTGTTGATACTGACTAAAAACTATGCTGCTCTTCAAATCCTTCAACAAACCTTCTTCAAAGAAAGCGGTCAACCAGAAATTATCTTTGGCTCTAGCTTCCCAAAAGACCAAGAATACACTCAAATTTGCCGCAATATCAACAGAGTTAAGATCTGCATGGAAACTGGGCAACCAATTGTACTTCTGAACTTGCAGAACCTCTACGAAAGCCTCTACGATGCACTGAATCAGTACTATGTATTTTTGGGTGGCCAAAAGTATGTGGACCTCGGACTGGGGACCCACAGAGTCAAATGCAGAGTCCACAAGGATTTCCGACTCATCGTCATTGAGGAAAGAGAAGTTGTCTACAAAGAGTTTCCTATACCCCTCATCAACAGACTGGAGAAACACTATTTGGACATCAACACTGTCCTCAAAGCTGAACAGAGGAGGCTGGTCAGTGAGCTGGAGAAGTGGGTGGAACTGTTTGTGTCTTTTACTAGTCAGCAGACAGCTATGGTTAAGCCACACAAGTACAAACCAGCAGAGGTTTTTATTGGCTACCACTCTGACACATGCGCCTCTGTGGTTCTCCAAGTGCTAGAGAGTCAAAACAACACAATGGAAACATCCGACCATGACAGGAAAGTTCTAGATGAGGCCAAACTTGTACTCCTCAACTGTGCTACACCAGACTCAGTGGTTCGTTTGGACTGCAGTGACAGTGAGCTTCCCAAAGCAGAGAGTGAGCATCTAGCCAGAGTCTACAGTGAAGAGCTGTATAATGGCTGCTTATCCGACTACATACTTGCTCACATTAGAGAGGAACAGCCCTGCAACAGCGTCTTTACAGAGGTAAATGACAGGCCAACTGGTACAGCTATTGATTTTATTATTTTTATTATATTGATTTATTTTTCAACTTCAGGTCACAACATTTTCAAGACTTCTGACTGCATCTGACTTAAAACCCATGGAGCAAAGGGCTCTAAGTGCTGAACTTCTCTCAGTTCAGCAGTTTGACACTGAGCACTCCTTCCTAAAAATGATCAGGTTTGTGACAAGGATGTACAGTTTATATGTAATTCATCAAATGATTGTGTTGATCTTTTTTCTAGGAGCTTCCTCACTGCTGGACCAGACAATTCTGAGCCAAAAATCAAGATACTCATCATTCAGTGTGATTATGATGATACTCAGAGTGCCAATCTTATTGCGTCTGCAAAGTAAGTTGTCACTGTTTATCATATACTGTAGGTTACAAAGGTTGTGCTTACCTATACTCTTTTATCAGGTACTCATCCATTAATGAAATCAGAAAGGTGGTTCTAGAAAACGTAGGGCACAGAGTGTTTGTCTACTTCATCTCAAGGCTGCCCAGAATGATTGGAGGGACTAACTACGTCGGCTTCCATGGAGGTGTGCTTTAGTGTAATTTTCTCTTAAATGCACACTACTAGCCCCATTAGTCATTCAGCTAACTCATTTTGTTATATCTAGGACCTTGGAGGTCAGTCCACATTGATGACCTTAGACAATCGAATGAAATGGTTTCGGACATCAAAGCCCTGCAGAAAATGACACTCAGTCAGTTGTTTGAAGCCAGTGCTGGTCAACCTGAAGGTATTTTATAAATTACTATGTTCCCATTAACAAATTTAGTCTAAAGCCATGCATATTATACTTTTTCTAATCTTTCTTGCAGCCATGGAGGTGGATGAGAACATGTATATGGAGACTGAACAGGAGACGGCAGACTTTGAAAACAATCTAAATGTAAATAAGTTCACATTTCATCCTTACTCAAAATGATCTGACGTGGATGGCTGAAACATATGTTTCTTACAGACTGATTTGGTTGCTGTGCTTGACACCACGATGCTGCTGCGGAGCTGTGTGCAGAGTGCAGTGGGGATGCTGCGAGATCAGTTGGAGAGTGGATTTCGCAGCACTAAGAGAGTGGAGATTCTGCTCACTCTTCTCGATGAAAATGATGAAATGCGAGGTACCTTAAATGAGGATCTAGAATTTAAATTTATATTAAATTGATTTGTAGTAAAGTAGATGTGTTGTGTGTAAAAACAACCATATTTGTTTTTACTTCTTTCAGAGTGTTTCAACAAAATAGTAAAGAGACATCTACAGGTCTTACTGGCATCACATGTTGACAACACCCTGCTGTCAAGTAACTGGGTCATGAGGGAGGCCTCCAACATCAATGCTCTGCAAGAGGGAGGCACCTTCAGGTGAGAAAGCGGAACAGTAATTAAATCTTAAAAAATATATTATTCTTGCAAAGTTTGCATTTGCTTTTAGAGCTTTTAAGCATGTAAAAGCACATACTTGGAGTTGTACACTACACTAGGGAGAGGGGAGCAAGGGGCAGGGGGAGGAAGGACGGTGCTTGCAGAACCAGAAAGAATAACTAGGGGAGAATTTCAATACATTGTTTTAATAATAATAATCCTATATTGTTTTAGACCAATATAGGATTTTCTAGCCAACACTGTGAGATGGTGATCATGTGTTTGAAATTATTACCAAATAACTGCAAAATGTTTAAGTAAATGACAAATATTTTTGAACGGCAGGAACACCTTATGGAAACGTGTTCAGGCTGTGGTTGTTCCTATGCTGGCTCTCCTGCTTTCAATCATTGATCGAGACAAAAACTTGGATATTTTGTTGGATGAAAACTGTGGGACATCTCTCAAACAACTTTGGTTAGACATTTTTGGCAATGAGAAGTTTCTGGAAATCCCACGCTTGAGCCAGGAACGCAAGTAAGTTGGGCTATGAAAGTTTGTCTATCGTGAAATTACTTAATATTTGTGAATTATTTTTATTATATAAAATTATTTTTGATAGCTCTGAGAGAAGAACAATTCTGGTCCAAAACCACATCAGTCAAAAGATGGGCATTGGCTGCAGCCTGCCCTTCAGCTGGAGGATCAGAGACTACCTGGAAGACCTGTGGGTTCATGCTCGTGAGCACGAAGGTAAAAGTCAAATGTGTTTATTTTAATGAGAGTGAATTATCAGCGTAGGAATACTTAAATGACTGTTTTTGTGGGTCAACAGGACAAACACAACTGCAGTTTGATGATTTCTTTTGGAAAACACCATTGGGGCGCTTCATTGTTAAAGAAGACCAAGATACACAGACAGAATTCTACCACCGCTATCTACAGGATTATGTGTCGTTGACCATGAATGTGAGCTGTAAAGGAGAGATGCAGGTTTGCTACCTTTTGCTGACTGTGTGTAGGTTTGTTAGTGTGTGTGTGGCATTTACTCATGACATGTTTCCAGCTCTTGTGTGGTGCACTGAACTGCTGTGTGAATGAACTGAAGACGAAGCTTGAAGCCACTGACAGACCGACATCGCTTTCCTGGGTCCACGTTGCTTATCACAAGTTTAAAAACAGGCTGCAGAATCTCTCCAGGATGATGTGCATTGAGCCTCGCATCACAGGAGACCTTTTAAGAAAACCTAGTTTCAAAGACGGACCGGAAATGGTGAAAATCTAACTTTTCCTTTGTCTTTCTCTGTGTATTTTACAAATCAGTAAAACAGGCTGCTTTGTTTTATTTCACTAAATATATCCAGGTTCTTGACGTATATGCTGCTTTTGCTTGTGTGGAACGTCTGGAGCCCACAGCTCTGGACACAGATGATCAAAGACAAACTTGGCTCAGACAGGTTCATAAACTCCAGGTTCCAATTGAAGTAGTGTGCTCTGAAGAAAGTGTGCGAGACTACGGAGAGAGAAGCAGGACAATTGTCAGAAGAGTTCAGTAAGTCATGAAGTAGTGATGTGAATGTACGACTTCACAAAACATTTACAAACTTTGCTATGTTTTAATTTTCCCAGGGATGCTTGGCATCGGATATTCTGTCTCTCCTTGTTTGTGGAGCATATGTTGTTGGGGATTGAAAATCTAGAGCACAAACTGGTCCCTGTAGTTTTGGAGCATGCAAGAAGACTGTGGCAGGTCTGTTTATTTTATTTTTCATTTCAAAACATTTTCAAATCAAATCTTATTTTTCTATTATTCTTTGTTTGCCATCCAGATTTTGGAAAATAATACAAACCTGAAAACTAAGGATTCCTTTGAGGCTGTGATTGGTTTACTCAAAAACTGCAAAGACAGAGCAGTTGAGGGTATCTTCAGGTAAGCTCTGATTATAGGGTCAACTAATGATGGGCAAATGAAACTGGAGTGCTGGGACTTGTTGAAAATGTTTCAAAGCACTGCACCTGAGCATCACTACAGCTGGGTCATGTGACCAAGGTGTCTCGAAAAGTGTTTCATTCTGCGAGCTGTGTGTCATTCACATAGTGTGAGTCTCTGTCTGCCATTGGCTCAGACCGTGTCAGTGTGTTGCCTTGGTTTGACAGCTTTGAACGGTGAGGCGCTAAACCACAGTGTATTCTAATCCTTCATTTAAATGAGTTAATAAATATGGGCACATTTCCCTTGCTTCCCAAGTAGCGCGTTCTGGTGCAGGTTTAATGTGATTGTGTAAAACGTATGGAGTGCAATCTACAGACAATCCGTAAACTAGATCAGCTTTTACTGAGTGAAGCAAAAAGATCCTTCACAAACGCTTTATTCCTAGATGTCATGTGTCGGAGCGAGCTGCCTCAGGGCAACAGCATAAGCCGGTGACTGAGGCTCCGCCCACTGTAGCTCTGGAGCACACCTGAGGACAGTCACAGAACCACATTACTAAACGTCTTGCTCTAGTTTGTTGGTCTATGATTGTTCTGATCATTCATACATCGATAACAGGTTGTTTGTGAAAATAATCAAAACACCACACGCTGTTTGAAACTTCTATTACACACATTGGCTGTACGTGTTAGTGCTTCAGTCACATTTATGAGAGAGTGTATTCGAGAGCTCTATTTATTCTGACTTATTGGACTGTATAGGTGGTAGTTCAGGTTATATTATCCGCCTTGGGGTGCCGGTCAGGACACAATAGGACAGGATGCAGCGGTATAATCTAGGTGCCTTTAATGAAGCTCAGAAACATCCAGCAGCAGGTACAATCATCTAGTGTGAAAGTATATGAGTGTGGTCTAAAAGAAAATAAATAACAAAATAATAATTACTACTGGCCCTTTAACTCAGTTGTTAATTACAGAACTAAACAAACATAACTAGAAATATACAGTGACTAAATTATAGTGTAACCTTAGCAAGACAATAATAATATTGATCATCAGCACACAATAATAGTCACTAGCACCTGCAGAAACATCACTAGCATCTTAGCATAAAGCTAACAATCTTAAGATGTCCACAAATGAATAGAAATCCGATCTAAACATACTATGCATGAAAACATTACACAAACATTTCCAACTCAGTCATATATGTCCATGCAGCTCCGTCACATATTTACTCACTTTTGGTCAACAACGCACGTAACTTGAGCTGCTGATGTTACTGCACCCAAGCCTCGTGTAGAACTAAAACTGGGGCTGGTGCGAGGCCTACCTGAGGGGCGCACTTACCACTTGTCGCCACAAGGGGGCTGGCTCTCCTAACCTATGACTCTCCAACAAAGCCGCCCCCCAATTTGTAGGTCAAATTGGTTACATAATGGAGAGGCAGACTAATTAAGGGGGGTTAGTCCATCTTCATTCTTCAGCTCTGGAAGGAC